>PVJA010014771.1:22528-46904 GCA_004027025.1 Myocastor coypus | reverse complement strand
GTACTTTGTAGAACTGTTGTTAGTGTCAGCCTTCGGGACGAGTCACGGCCATTGCTTGGCTATTTTGCTTTCTGTGAAAGCCTGAGAGAATGCTTTTCTCTGGGTGACTCTCCTTAGACGCACTGCAGTTCATTCATCCCTTTCCTCTGAGGTCCCATAATCTCCTTGACCAGGAAATTTGGGACACCTCTGAGTTATAGATAATAAACATTTAATCTGTATAAAATATATATAGTCACAAAAGCTTCTCTACATGGTTCCAAGTTCCTAGCCTTCTCTTTCTCTCTTTGGTTAGCACAGTTTGTTTTCTTTTAGACAAAAATGTGTGTGTGTATGTGTGTGTGTGTGTGTGTACAGTCATATCCAAGTGTTCAGGGGAGACTGGGTCCAGGCTCCCCGCAAATACCAAACTCAGATGCTCAGATGTGTTATATGAAATGGCACTGTATTGCATGTAACCTATGTGTATTCTCCTGTATACTTGAAGTCATCTCTAGATTACTTGTAAAACCACTTTGACAGCACTATAATTTCTTTTAGTACCATAACGGGTGCTATGAAGTTCTTTTAGATTACATTATTTAGGGAACAATGAACATGGGGAGAGTATACTGCACATTCCCAGAATGGAAATAATTTTTAAAAAAATTTTCAGTCTGTAATTGGCTGAATCCACAAATTAAGATCCCAGAGGGTTGACTAAATCTATATCTATATCTATATCTATATCTATATCTATATCTATATCTATATCTGTATCTATATCTATCTTATGCAAAAGAACTTACTTAAGCTCTCCCAAACTTATTTTTCTTTTCTTTCTTAATAAGATATAGGCTTTTTCATGGCAATATATTTTTGCCATGGCTGGGTGCCATTCCACTGAAGGGCTAATTATGTAACCAGTTCCCAGGAATGGCTGCTGGCTGCTTGGGTGTTTACAGTATCTGCAGCATAAGCAACATTATTTCTTGCATATATATATATATATATATATATATATATGTGTATATATATGTATATCTATCTCTATCTCTATCTCTATCTCTATATCTATATGTAGAATGATGTCCTGACTCTGACATTGCTGAGTTAATGACTCTACATGCTTAATATTTGATAAATAATACCAAATAGATAGTGTTTTATTGCTAATAAACAGTTATTATATTGATTAGCTTTACCTCTGCTTGCATATAATTAGAAAACTAAAGTAGCTTTATTTTAACCACATAAACGTCTATTCTTGGGTAATGAAATAAGTCCAGAAGAAGATGAGATAGTCTAGGGGCATCAGAGTTATCCGAAGAAATCCCAGAGTCCTTCTTTCTACTCCTTCAGTGAGAAGTGTGGCTTCCATTCTGAAAGACATCTCTGGGAACTTTATGCTTCACATCTGCATTCCAGATAGACTTCCAGAAAGAGTAGGGGGGAGTGAAGGGTACACACCCCAGATGAGTCAGATCCTTTTGAAAATCCTTCCAGGAAGTCTTGCATAAATTCCTGCATATAGCTCATTGCAGAGAATTAAATAGTATGGCCACACCTCATGATAAAGGAGACTGGGATATAGTCTTTATTTGAGGTAACAAGGAAGTCTGCAGAACATTAAAGTTTAGCTGCTAAGGAAGAAGAGAAAAGAGCCATTGTTTTTTATCCACTTCATTATTCATCTTGATAAAATCCTACAATGCTGCTTGTTTTCTATTTTTTAACAGGAGGGGCTGGAAACATCTACTTAAACAAAAAAGCTCCTTAACAACTCCAACACTCCTTGTGACTCTGTGTCATTTCTCTATTATGTGCATATTTGGAACTCTTCATTCTTGTGCAAAATTAATCTGTCAGAGCAGAACAGAAGTTCATCTCTGAAAGAAAGTTGTGGTCATTGGCACTAGCAGTTGTTATTGCAAAGAACACTTTGGTTCCATGTATGATGAGACCCTTGAGTCAATGATCCAGCTTTAATAAATATCAGCTCAGAAGGATCTCATTTGTATATGCTTAAGAAAAGAATGGTATTATTGATCACAAATGAATTCCTGAAAAAAACCCATGTCTTGTCAGAGCAGGAAGAAAATTTGTTAAAAATTTATTTGTGCCAAAGTATTAGTAATACTATTTCTTTTTCTATTTTATTTTCCATTTCTATTCCTTTAATTTTCAAGGAGGTTATCTAGAAAGACTAATGATTATTGTAAATGATTGTCCAGGTAAAACTAAATGTTAGGCAATGCAAAGAGAGATGCATTTATTCTAGATGTAACTACTTGGATTGGACAGCAGATTGCTTCTTTTGAAAATAAAGCTAAATATGAAGTACACAAAAGAAAGACAGAAAACAGCAGTCATATGTAGTATTATCACCTGTAAATATTTCAGCAAGTATCTCTAAAATATAAGGACTCTTGCTTTTTAAAAAAATTTGTGTACTTAGTATAGGGTCTCACTACACAGCTCAGACTTGTAGTGATCCTCTTGTTTTCAGGCTCCCCAGTGCTGGGATTACAGGTGTGCACTGGTCTCCTGGTGGTCCCTGTGCTTACCTAAGCAGGTGCTTAGCCCACTGAGCTACCTCACCAACCCATCACTCTCTTTCTAAAAACTACAGTGCTATTATCACACGTAAAGTAGTAATTTATTGATACAAAAAGGCAATGTCTCAAAATTTTCAGCAATTTTTTTGAATCAAGAATCCAAATAAGATTCTGCATTGGGTCAGGAGATAGCTCAGTGGCATAAGTGCCTGCCTGGTGAGTGCAAGGTCCTGAGTTTGATCCCCAGTAACAAACAAACAAACAAGATCCTGTATAGATTTAGCTTTTTATGATACAAAGTCCAGTTTCTTGACACATTCTGTGTTCATATCTTTTAGATGATGGCCCTTATGTTACTTACTTCCTGCTTGCCAGAATTGTCCCTGGTCATGTGCCTGAATGTCTTCACTTTCAAGCTGCATTGGTTGCTATCTTGAGTAATTATCAGCCATAAATTTCCTAGAATAATCCTAGTTGGGGTTTTTTGCATCGTGTCCTATGATTATTTCCCTAAATAGTCAAATAATTAGATTGTTATGTGGAGCTTTACAACCCAGTTTTTGGAGTTGCTAGGCTCAGATATTAGTTTGAGATAAACCAGGTACATTCCAGCTAGGATGAAGTCGTTTTTGTTCTAACCCAAAACTGCTCCTTTTACGACCTAAATTTCAGAGACTCTGTTGATCTTACCACGTTCCCATCACTACGTCCCCCAACAAGTTTCAGCTGTGCAGTCCCAGCTCTCTCTGACTCCTTTTTTTTTTGGTCTCAGGGCACATTGAGGTCAGTCCTCATGTACTATGGCTGGATATTCAGGAACAGATTCCTACATTGCAGTTGGTAGTGATGTGTATGTTTCCAAACATACACTTGTATGTTTCCAAACATAGACTTGTACATTTCCCCTCCATCTCTTGTTTTCTTAAAATGAAGAGAACTTTTATGAAAAATTTAAACTACATACAAAAGCCTGTAGGCACTTGAATTTGCAGTCAGTGGTCAGACTTGTAGAAAGCTGCCCCTTTTTCTGCTTCTTCACCCTCCTCTGGGCATCATCTCTTTTCCTGGCCCACTGCAATGGCCTCATTGGGCATCCCAGGTAGCAATGCATCCTCCACCTGGCACAGACCTGGCCTCTCATCTTTTTGCCTAAATGAGAGAGGTAAAATTAGTAGATAAGGCGATTGGCAAGAAATTCATATTTGTGTTCTTGCCCTATTCAAAATGTTGTCACTGAAGAAAGATTTATGTATGACTCTCGTAAGTAGTGGGTGCTCACTTGGATATTCACCCACAATTCAGTGGTGCAGTGTAGCACTGGGTGACAGAGACACATGCCTGTTCGGTAAGCAGCATGGATCTGGACAACGGTGCTTGTACTACTCTCTTGCCAAGACTGGGGCTTCAGGAATGTCATGAGTCAAATTACAGCTCATTTGCCTGATTTACATTCCATGTCTCCTCCTCTTGTAGAAAAATTTTTCCTGATTTGGCCCTTGTTTCCTCGATTTGTTTCTGCTCGTGCCCGTGAGTGTTGCTGAATTCAACCCGCTTGGTTGCTGGTTTTACTTTCTGTGCCAAGAGCCTAGTGTGATCTCCTTTTCTGCCTGGGGACCCACACCCTTCCACAACTGTCATTTCCCATAGACTTTACAACCTTCCTGCCGACACACACACACACACACACACACACACACGCACACACACACACTACTATTAGTACTACTACTACCACCAAAGACATATGATGCCAGATCATTTGTCCTTAATAATTAGCCACATTAGATTATCACCTTATCTCTTCTACCTCTTTCTGTGCTGAAGAAGTTTGTGTCATGCAGTAATGAGACACATTAGCATCCAAACAGCAGTGATGCTCCTACTCCCACCTGAATGTAATAGCAAGTGTCTAGATTGAGTGAGAGATCTGATATTTGAACTAATAGGTGTCCTGACATATTGTTATGGTTCATGTCTGGTTGTACCCCTCAAAGCCTCGAGTGGTCATGAGGCAGACTTCTGGAGTTTGTGATTAACTCATGGTCCTCTGGGATTATGGGTGTGAACACTACACTCAGCTTGGGGTGGATAGCCTGAATGCCATTTAGGGGAGACAGACTTGCTCTCTGCAGTCATAGTTGCTTCTCCTCCCATGTGCTCTTGCTGTTTTGCTGTATTCTACTGCCATGAACTGGTGTCCTCTGCCCTCTGTCATGTGCCTATCTGCCTTGGAGCCCGCTGAGTATGGGCTTCAGTAACTGTGAGCTAAATAAACCTTTCTTTCCTTCATTTTGAGGGTAGAGTATTTGTCCCAGCACTGAGAGAAGAGTAACTGGCACAGGTATTAAATAATCAGAATTTTCTTTCCTGACTAGTGTACAAGGTGTAAATTAGGGACAAAGACATGCTCATGACATCCTGTTCCATTAAGCTTATGGAATAAATTTCACTTTTGAACTCTGAGGTTTGAACCTAGGCAGCAGCCACAGGAGAGCACAACAGCAGGCACAGAGTCACTATTTGGCTTGGTTATTTATTTATTTATTTATTTCTTGTTCAGAACTTTTGTTTGTTTATTTATTTATTTTTATGGCCAGCTCAGCCCACCCTGAGGACAGGGCTGGCACAGCATGTGGTGCCGGGGATTGAACCGTGGTCCCTGCAGCCGCCTAAGCTTTCCTAAGCAGGCGCTTTAGACCACTGAGCCATCCTGCCGGCCTCCCCCACCTTTTTTTTTTTCTGTTTTCTTGCCCTGATCTGATCCCAGCAGGCCAGGTTTATCTGTACAAAATAGCCTTCCAAACTAATTTTCTCTACAGGAGTCCACCTCTGCTTTTGTTTCACAGGGAAGTAAATGAATATCTTCCCAGGAAATACCCTTCGCCTGAACTTTCTGCTTTCCAGAAATAGAGCCTGGCTCTAGCTTTAGGCTGCTGTGCAGAACCCTTCTGTAAGGGTCATTTAATCCCTGTTATTTTTACCACAGCTCTGGCAGCTGTTTTACAAGAGAATCTGAGGAAAGTTTCCTTCTATCTGCTAAGTCCAGATCAGGAAAATAAGTAGCCTTTGAAAGGACAAAGGCCTTCAACCAGCTACTGAAGTGGGACTGAAAACCAGGGCCACCTCAGACTAAGGAACATTCAATTTGAAAAGTTGTACACCCAAAAGTGCTGTGGCCGCACCAGTATCAACTATGTCCAGGCAGAATCCTCGCACTGCAAAGGACTTCAAGGGGGAATGTCTAGTGCTCCTGTCTGCTGCCTCTAGTAGAGGGCGTGGGACAAGCGTCTGATTGGCATCTGAGCCACGAAAACGCACGGACTTGTGCTCCGCTTCAGACGAAAGCCTTAACAGTGAGACAGAAGTGATCACAAAACTGTGATGTGCAGATAACCCAGCTCTGCCTTCCCGTAGTACTGACAGCTCTGTTTCCCATGGAAACTACTACAGAGAACACTAAATGTGATATTTCTAGTAAATGTGGGTGAGATTGAAAAGTTAAGTGACCCGACAAAATATTTCCCCCACAGAGCCCGTCTGCCTCTGTGTGCTTTCCTTCACTTATCCATCCCATCTTTAGTTTGTTATTTTAAAATGCCAAGAAGGAAAGGTCGTCACATACATGCAGCTTCCCCATCACAAGCTAAGCCAGGAGAACTTGTCAAAGAAAACCAGCCACAGCTCCTTTCCCTCCCAGGCACAGATGGCAGCTGAGAACAATATGGCAGAGGAAGTGGTAGCAGGGATCCCTCTCCATTACCTCAGGCGAGTTTGCTTGTTCAGGAACTTTTGGCATGTGCCTTCTCACCTGAACATATCAAAGTATTTCCTTAATTTATCTATAATATCTAGTTGTGGAGCATTAAGACTTTGCTTTATTTTATTTTTTATTTATTTATTTATTTATTTATTCATTCATTCATTCATTCATTTATTTATTTATTTTTATGTATTTGGTACAGAGTCTTGCTACACAGCTCAGACTCTTAACGGTCCTTCTGTTTTCAGCCTCCCCAGAGGTGGGATATAGGTGTACGGCATCACACTCAGTCTCTGTGGCTGGCTCAGTGCACCCAGGGGCAGGGCCCGTCCAGTGTATGTTGCTGGGAATTAAGCCAGTGCTTAGTTCACTGAGCTATCTTGCCACTCCTAAGCCTTGTTTTAACACCCCCCTGTTTTAGAAACAAACCTTATAAGGACCTACAGTGTAGCACATGGAATGACGAAGAGGGCTGGAATCAGTGTTACACAGCAAGTGTTGAACCAGCTCTGATCTGTGCTGTTTGCTATTTTCATGCTGCAAAGTTAGAAATTCTCATCCTGGGAAAGTTGAAGCTACCAACCTAGCTTCATGCAGCATTTGGAAGAGAGGCGTATCGCTGGTTCCTGAAGGCAGTGGTCAGCCACACAGCAGCACCACACTGGCTGGCCCTGCTCACCAAATTACATTTTCTGCCCAACTTATGGACTCCTACTTCCCATCTTTCCTTTCCACAGAACAAGATGACTTTAAAAGGGAAATAGCTACTACTATTTTTTATTTTATCTTATGTATTTTTTTTTAAATTCTAGTCAAAAAGGGGAATAGGCCAAGTGCTTTCAGAAAACCATCATTCTATCCTGGTCTCTTTCCTGAGTAGGACTGACCTGGTTCCTATGTTTCAATTCTGCTAAGTTCCAGACAACAGAAAGCCAATTTGATCAGAAACGTTAATGTGTGCCCGTGAGTAGCTGAATGACACAGGGATCAAGCATAGCAGCTGGAGTCCGAACAAACGGGGCCCAAAGTCTCTTCTGTTTTTAGAAAAAAGATGACAATTTAGGGTAAGAGCTAATGACCCCTTCTAACCTCTTGATGCCGGTGTCAAATAACAAGGCAATGAGCTCCTACAGTGAGTGCAAACTTACATAACAAGTATGTACAAAACACTTAGTTCAGCAGCTCACACATGAAGTTGCATAAACAGGAACTCCGATCCCCGTTACTCTGATGACCCAGGTTTCATCTCCACATTGTAGCTACAGAGCTAGCTTATTGAGCCCTGCCCCCATCTGTTTCTGTACGTCGTGCCAGGGCTCACTCCATGTCCAGATGGGATGTCAGCTAATAGCCACTATATCCCTACAACAAGGTCTTTTTAAATTTTTCTTTACTTCTTATATTTTTGGTACTCAAAATTAAAACTATTAGCTCATAAGAGTTAGTCAAGTGCTCTACCACGGAGCCAGATCCCTAACTGTTTTTATTTTGTTTATTTTTATATGAGGCATGGTCTTGCTAAGTTACCTAGGCTGGCCTCAAATTCACAATTCCCTTGCTCTGGGCTTCCAAGCACCTTAGATTATGAGTATGTATACCATGGCTGGCTTTCTAAGTGTCATTAACTTTTTTGAAAAGGGGATCTGGGGATATAGCTCGATGACACAGTGACTGCCTGGCAAGTGCAAGGTCTTAAGTCTGATTCTCACTGGTACTGGTGACTGGATCCACAGGCTAGTCAAGTGCTTGAGCACTGAGCTACTTTCCCAGAACTGGTATTTTTTGTTCAAAGGAACTACTGAAACAGATATTTCTAGCAGTAAAACCTAGCCCATTAGTGAACAGTGGGCCTTTGGAAGTGAAGGTCATAGTGAAGACTGTGGTCATGGACACATAGGCTCTCTCTGAGCTTCCAGTACCTCAGCCTGGGTTGGCTGGCAGGAGAAGCCCTTCCCATGTTTGCTGGTTCTTTGGAGTGTGCTTTACCATCATTTCCTCCTGAACCCTCTGCCCTGTTTCCTTTTGCCCTCATCCCTTTGCTGAATGTACCCACCCCTGCTTCCTTCCTAAATCATGCACACACACTGGGCACAGGACAGAAACACCCAGCAAAGCTGATCACAATCCTCTTTCTGTGGCATTTTAGAGTTTCCAAACCCTTTTACTTTCATACCTGTATTGATCTTGTCAAAAGCCTCAGAGAGGCAGGGCTGACTTCACAAATGTCCCAAGAGTTGGAACAATTCTGGCAGAACTGGCTGGCCTTTGGGTTTGGGTCTCCCTCCAGCATGCCTTTTGGTTATGCACAGTTCTGATCCAGAGCCAGTGCTCTGTCAAGCCCTAAACTGGGCAGTAGCCCCAGTTCCATGCCTGTAATGTCAGGACAGTGAATTCTATGAGCTCTCTCTGCTCTTGTGTCTGAACACACTGTTCCCAGCTTGAGTAGTTCTACAGTGACAAGAGCACAGCTGAGCCCCTTGCTTACCTACCCTAAGTGAATTCTTAGCTCAGTGAGTTATCAATTCCAGAAGGTTTCTGGAATTCTCAGAGGAAGACCACTAAACAAACAGTAGAACTGGAAAAGACTGAGAAATGAACCAGTGTAGTTTCTCATTGCTTTAATGAGCAAAACTAAACCAGGGAATAAGGTACACAAATGAAGTCTTAAGATGTGTTGGCTGGCAGCCAAAGTGGGTCTAGACCCTGAGTCTCTTAGTCCTTTTACCTTAAGCCAAGACAGACTCTAGGATTTCTAATCGTCTTTAAAAACCTGGGATTTTCAGTTGTGTTTTGAATGAAGGTGGGGTAGGAGGCAAGATGAGTAAATCCAAATGTGGAAAACAAATGTGGTTCTCTTTTTGTTGTTGTTGTTGCAAGATCCTCTTATTTCTTTTTCATTATATTCAATGCAAAGATTAGAAAATGTCAACAAGGAAGAAAATATTTTATACATAAAGCACCATTCCTTTAAACATCCTATGACATCTTTCTTGAAACATATGTGAGGCCCAATGCCAAAACAATGAGCTTTCATTTCTCAAATAAGACCAAATGTCTGAAAGAGCAACAGAAATGCCATGTGCAGAGTGTTTGGAAGCTTTCCTTTGGCATTTTCCTGAGAATCTATGGCACTGTCTTTTGCATGTCTTGGTGAAATGCTCCTCCTTTTAGGCAAAATGAAACACTTAGCATCTGCTCTGGCAAAATCCATTATCCTTCTTCACCTTTCCACTGCAGGAACTCAGAGAACATTGACTGTTCATGTGAACCTGCATCTTCACTCAGCTGTGACAAAGTCAGTAGATCCCATAAACACATTGTGCCTCAGTTGGAGAGAAACTCAAAGCTATGCGTCTCACCCTTCCTGCTTATCCTAGAGATAGCAAATCGGTCTCCCATCAACCCACTAATGATTCCCATGAGAGTTCGTGGGACACTCCACCTTCTCCCCTCCCTCACAATTTCCTGGACTGAGTGCTGATGCCAGGAATAAAAGAAGAAGATTGCAATTTCAAAGGGAGTAAGATTCCTAAGTAGGAAATCTTTCATCCTGAAGTGAAAGATTTTTTTTTAATTAAAAGTAAAAACCTGTTTGAGTAACCAATTAAAGTACTTCTGGGAGAGAGTAAGTCTTCAAATAAATTTTGTGCAAAGATCCATTTTCAGAGTTCTTTTGGTATGTGTGGTGTAGAAAACTGGAAAAGACGGTGTGAAGCCCTCGCAGGAGAAGGAACATGGACATGGATGGTGTGAAAAGAACCCTTTAGGGCTTTTTTTTTTTTACCCCTGCTTACCCAGAATATACTGTAGTGAGTACACTAGAAGAAGATTTATCACACAACTAATGAAACTTAAATTTGAACTTTCTTCATTTTTTCCAAGATTTTCTAGCTAATTTAATGTTTATAATTTATTTTGAAAGTTAAATAAAATTCAGCTAGCAAAGTGTGAAATGGGCACTGAGCATGCCAGGTGAAGATTCTGTAACAGAACTCCACTGAGGGGCCACCTGGGTGGGGCATGGATGGGAACACTTGCAGCAGCTTCCTTTGT
This sequence comes from Myocastor coypus, assembly GCA_004027025.1. NCBI lineage: Eukaryota > Metazoa > Chordata > Mammalia > Rodentia > Myocastoridae > Myocastor > Myocastor coypus. The sequence goes on along the minus strand of PVJA010014771.1, from coordinate 36,554 downwards.
TTCAATGGACCACTTCTCCCTATTTTCTGTGGCCCAGCCTGCTTTCCATTTGGAAGCTTCTGTTGGATGGCTGGGGACACACACATGCACGTGTGCACACACACACACACATGAACTCATGCTTGCACGCACACACACACACACACACACACACACCTACTTTCAAGACAACAGTTGCTGCAGGATGAGAGAGCTGAAGAGTGCACTGTGTCTGAGGCACAGGGCACAACCCTCTCCTTTGAGGACTGGTTGCTTCCATGGGGCCCTGAACTGAATGAAGAGCACATTCCTCCCTCCAGACACCCAGCTTTGCTCTCTTACAGCCTCCTCTGCTATAAGAAAGCCCCTTTCTTACTGAATCACTTCAGTCTTGTCCTCTTTCTTGTTCTTACACAATTTCTTCCTGGTCTGCCACACCCATAGTATGATGACTAACAAACCAATGTTAATTTATTTGTCTTCCCAAGGAACAGAAGTCTCCAATTAGCAAACGTTCCCAAGAAAAGAAACTACTTTACATCAACTTTTTTAGTGCAAACAGAAAAAGGAGAGGAGAGGCAAACATATTAAAGTGGAATGATTGTTTTCAAAGGGCATGTCATCAGGTGTAACTGATCTGACTCATCATTGCTTCCACTACTGGTCAACAGGGCTGTCGTTAACCAGCAGAGACGATGGTAGTGAATGTGGACAAGGTGTGTGAGATTCCGCAATTGCTGCCTGAAGTCACCTCTGAAGGAGCGCTTGCTTCTCGGCTTGATCCCAGGGCCAGTGAGAAGCTCCCTAAGCAAACACTCTCAGTGTTTGTATGGGTCACTGAAATATAAACCAGACTTCTTTTTCCACCTCATACTCAGTAAGTCAATATTTGTAAAAGTGTTGCAAATATCATCTCACTGAAGTGTTATCACTGTGCTCCTGTGGTCTTGCTTTTATTGTTTACTTTCTGTTTTTCTACTCCAGGTTTATTATGTCTCTTACTGGGTCTTTTCAACCTGCTGTAAAATGGTATCTGCTGTGCAAAATGTCAACACTGCCCTCCTGGTCTCCATAACTGACCCAATAAACACTGGCCACTTGTCATTCCTTTCACAGGATTGTCCCAGTCCTACAGGGTCAGGGGGCAGACACAGGGAGTATTTGCTCACTGATGCATGCAGCCATTGTCCAGCCAGACGGCCAGAGAGCCCATCTTCGAGGGAAGTGTGTTCTCTGTGTCAATCAGAGGCAGTGCTCCATTTGTTTGCGTGCTTTGGGTGTGCTGCTTCCCTGTTCCACTGAATCCATTTCTTATTAACAGAACAACCAGCGCACAGGGAGTCTTGTGTTCAAAGACATGATGTTTTCCATGACAAATCCAATCTTTCAGTGAGATGAGCCTCTCTTGGCCTTGTTCCTGTGGGTTGTATTAGCTGACACAAATCTAGCTGACTGCCTGCACTCTTGAGGATGTATAGCTTGCAGATCAGGTTGTATTCCCTAAACTCACCCAAACAGCACTGTTGTTAATGATGTTTTAAACTCTCCTCCTATTACCCGCGTAACACTGAGCCCCTCCAGGAACTGAGTAAATACTTCTCAGTTGATTCCACCACTGCATATTCAGCTGGCAACTAGGATTCTCCAGAAGAGAAAACCCTCCTGAGTCCAACTGAACATTGAACACCTTTCAGGCATACTTGGAGCTTTCTATCACTCATTATTTTATCTTAGGAACCCACTGTTGCAGGGCTGTAGATTTATTATCTCATATTTTTAAGTCTTAGGAGCAGCATTGCTAAATTCAACCAGGATTGTTACCATGCATGACTTATCCTATAGCACTCAGAGGGCAGGTGATTGCTAACACTAGTAATTTGTAGGCCAGGAAACAGATTCCAAACGATGATACACATAGAATCTGAGGGAGAACAGGATCAGAGTTCTAGGTACTCGGGCTGTTCATCACTTAAAACAATGAGTGCTCCTGAATTAGGTGCATTTTAAAATAATAAGCCCATTAGCCTGGCATGGTGGTGCATGCCTGTAATCCCAGCACTTGGGAGGCTGAGGTAGGAGGATTGATGTGAGTTCAAGACCAGTCTGGGCTACAAAAATGAGCTCAAGGCCAGCCTGAACTGCACAACGAGACCCTGTCTCAAAGAAAAAGACAAATAAATAAAAAATAAAATAATAAGCCCATTATTCAAAGTACTGCCTTATCCAGAAAACTTTTTTTTTAATACTGAGAATGAAACTCAGGACCTTGTGCCTACCAGGCAGGTGCTGTGACACTGTGCTATATCCCTCACCCTCTCTAGAAAACTTTTGAACTACTCTCATCCACCTGACTTTTCCTCAGTATTACCTTCCTTGGCTTCCCTGTGTATGAGAAGCGGTCTTTAGTCATATTTTCCTCATCTGGCCAATTTTTTCAATGGACCTTCTCTCTGAAATATTATCTCACTGAGGATGCTTTTACTGCCTTTCTCTACTTTTTGTGGTGCTGCTTTTTTCTCAGATAGGACAGAGAATGTTCTGTCCTGTGGCTCCAACTGGACAGAGTAGCTGTTAACTGAGTATAATAACCTGATGGCACTGTGAAGCAGGATATGTTCCTCAGCCTGTCCCTAAGTTGCACATGGACTAAACCCTCCCCATCCTGCCTCCCTAGCTCTCTTCTCTGCCCCACCCAGGCAGCCACTACCTTCTGCAGCCCTGGGCAGGTGTTGTCCTGTGCACTGCATGGGAAGCCTTGCATGCTCAGAGGGAAGCAGCTTAGGAGTTGATGTTGAGATGAGCACCTGAAGATTATCAGGCTTCCCTGGTGAGCTGGCAGCAAAGACAGCTGAGTAACCCAGCTGGCTTCACACTGAGACTGACAAGCTCAAGGATATCTGATGGCTTGTAGAGAAGCTGCACTGCCATAAGGTGGACATGCAGGGACTCCACCTGTCCATCCTGCAAATTCTCCACTTAATCTGATCATACAGAGAAAACCAAAACAGGCATCTGCTTCTAAAAATATCGTACAAATTGTTCACTATAGAATACTCAAGAAATGGGCAAAAACATAAAAAGTTATAAAAGCATTTATTACTACCCAGAGAGAAATGTCACTAACCTGTTGGCATACTTTTTTCTAGTCTTTTTTTTTCTTACATAGCTAAAATCGTACAGTTTCATAACCTGGTTTTTTTCAGTTAATGTTAATGCCTCACGTAGCATTTGTTGAAGTTATTAAAAATTCCAGAAGAATATTTTACTTCCCAGTAGTACTCTGATAATTTACCTTTGCTTCTGGTTCATTTGTCATGTTAATCTTGTTACAGAGTGCAATAGGAAAAGCTACCTCAAATCATTCCCTGAAGTCTTTTTTAAGGAATTACTCAAACAGATCCTCTTTGTGCTGGTGAAAACAAATATAATTTCTCTTGACAAACATAAGTATTTTTGCCATGCAAAAAATGGCCAGTGCCTGAAAAGTACAAGGTGCTGAGCTCAATCCCCAGTACTAAAAAAAGGCCAGTGCAGCCAACCTTATTGATGCTGCATTGGCATCTCCCCTGATCTACTCATCAGAGGAATCATAGATACTTTCCTTGCCATTGGACAGCTTCAGATTTAAAACACCTACGCTCTCACTTTCTCACTCTGGGGTCTCCTACAGAATTCAAAATCCAAGTGCACTTGGACACCAATAAATGGAGTTTGTGTAAAGATACCCCATTTGCTAGCTCCTCCTTGATAAAGCCCTGACAAACCACTGAGCCATTACTCAAGGGTGCCAGGAAGGACCAAGTCCCAGATGCCTGTCTGGGGGTAAATGCCCTCTCACTGGCTCTTTTCCCTTCTGTCTAAATGTCTCTACTCCTCAGTGACACTTCCTGAGATCCACTCTGACAGAGCTACCGAGAAGGTGGACAGGCCCAAACAATAGCACTCATCTAAAAGCTTAGCTTAGTAATGAAGAACACAGGTGAGGAAAAGCAACATCTCACAGTTGACCAATGAATTATTTACTACTAGTAATTATGTGCTCTTTGTGGAAAAATAGAAGAGTTGTATCATTGCCTTTAAGATTGTCTGAAATTTCTCCCATTTTTGAGCCACTAGCTCCATTGAAAGCTCTTACATAAGTTTGAGTAAAAACAGAATACTAATCCCTATAACTTTGGTGGTCATTTTTTAGAACACACACATTGTCTGACTTACGGTTGCTCTGAAATGGTCTTGTCACTGTGGTGGTTGATCTGGGAAGAATCCAGAGACATAGTCATTTTAAATGTCACAGCTTTAAACACACTGAAGTGTCTACTAAATCCAGCCAATAGGTTAACAGTCTGTTTACACAGCTGCGCTTGTTATAAACCTGCAGTTGCAGCGAAGTATCACATAAATAACTTACTGAGAAGTGCTCAAGGCTAATTCATGAAGCAATGGATGCTTTAAGAAAATCAGGGAGTCAAACTCTTTGAGTCCTCAAACTATTAATAAAAAAATTAATACTCTCCTTTCTGTATAAAATAATCCAAACCTTTAGCACACTTCTAATATAGTATCTTCTGAGAGAGTTTTGTAACCCCACAATTAAAGCGCCTGTAATCTTTCCCTATTCTGTCTCTATTTGGACTTCATTTCTCACATGTGTGTACCTTTATTTTCTTCCATTTCTTTGTTTAGTTTTTGCTTCTCTGTTTGGCATTTAGAAACATATCTGTGGAGGATAAATTATGGTTTATTTCTCATTTTCCACTAACACACAAGTGAAAACCCACACAATTTTAAGCCACAAAATTAATATAGTCAGCCCTCCATCACCATAGGTTCTATGTCTGTGCATTTAAGAAACCGTGAACTGAAACTATTTTTTATTACTTCTCTAGTGAATATTTTTCCTTGTCATTATTCCCTAGACAATCTATTATAATGACTATTTTCATGGCATTTATGTTGATTATATCTTGTAAGTCGTTTTGAGATAGTTTAAACTGTACAGGCAGATGTGTGTAGGGCATACACAAATACTCTGCCATTTTATGTAATGTTTGTGAACATTACTGAATGTTGGTATCCTGGGTGAAGAGCCTGGAAATATCAAATATGTTTCAAAAATATCTGGTCTTCAGCCTGGGCTACAAAAGTGAGCTCAAGGCCAGCCTCAACTGCATAGCGAGACCCTGTCTCAAAAAGACAAAAAAAAAAAAAAAAATCTGGTCTTTTCCGCTCCCCTTAGCCTGGGCTGCACCTAAACCTGGGCAGAATTTGCACCACTGGTGTTTCCCATCATCTACTCATCAGTGGGATGAAAGACACTTTTCTTGCCAGTGGACAGATTGAAAGCACCCATCTTGGCTTCTTGCTCTGGCCCAGGTGAACGCATGTGCCAACAAAAGGAGTTTGTGGGCAGGCAGATACCTCATTTCTTAGGTCCTCTCTTGCAGAGTTCTGACATGTAATCGTCAGCTGTGACTCATCTGAGATTATGGATCAGTTTCCAATACAGAATTATGAATGGAAAAACTTACTGAAGTCACAAGTCACAGATTCAGTTACACACTACATTTATAGTATTAGTCAGTGATCATAAACAAAGAGCTAATAGCTGCCTCAAACATTGTCTTGTAGTAGTAGTCAGACAGATAGAAAATTGATTTTACAGGGCAGTAGGATATCTTGTTAGGCATGGTTATTATGATCAAATAAGGGCTGGTGAAGTTCAGGTTAATCTGCATATCACCAAACAAGTGTCCTAGTAGTTTCTGTTCTCACTTCTGAAAACAAACTGACTTCAAAATAGTCAACAGATGAGTCTGACAGCATAGCCAATTTAGCAGCATTCATGCTTGGTGTGTTTGTCAAGAACCTTAGCTGGGCTTGGTGTCCTGAAGATGTTAATGGTCACAGACTATCTAGGTAGACACTCAGGTGGACTAAGATAGAGCACCAAGTCTCGGAGCTCTTCAGCTGATAAAGAGAGAAATCCAACTCAAACTAGCTCAAAGGATAAAAGGGGACTAAGGCTATGTATCTTTTACTCAGGAAGCCCAAGATCTCTGGAGAAATCCAGGCAACTTTAGGCAAGAATCAAACACCATCTAAGCAATGTTCCTTTCTCTGTCTTTCCTCCCTCCCTGCATTCTTACTCCTGAAGGTTTGGCTCATTCCACAAATTAGAATCTATTCTTCACAGCTGTGGGAAGATGTAGGACTACTTACCCAGTTGGGATCAGCTTGTATTACTTCCCATCCCTTTATCTTAGGCTTTTGTCCTGGGAATCAAGGCCACAATCTGGAAGGAGTGCTGCCCACATACACATGAGTTGGGAATTACAGACTGGCTTTCCAAGATTAGCACATACACGGTATTGGTAGACACAGATTATCAGCAGACACCTGCCAGGTTTTTCTAGCAGTTTAACTTCAAACATAAAGTCCAACACATATGAGTGAAAAGAACTGAGTCCATCTACTTTTAGATACCTAACAACCAACGACAGTGCAGGTGAACCTTTTAGAGATTTCAGTGATGCAAGCAGAGTACACTGGCACTCTCGCCATAGGTTTGCCACAACTAGCCTACCTACATACTTTTTGAGTGGCAAACTTGTGGCTTGTCCTACCTATATGTGGATGGTGGGTAATAACTTACAGAGCACTCAGACAACTCTCACAAGCCTTTCAAGTCTCATTTCTCCATGGTCAATCAGCCAAAGTCTGTGTGGTAGAGTATTATAGAAAAAAAAAAAAGGATAAATTCAGGTGACAACTCTGTTAAGATGTGATTTTATACAAATCTGTCTCTCTATCACTTGTCTCATCTATAAAGCACATAGTTCAAGTGCCAGCACTCTGTAATCCATGAGCTTTCAAAATAATCCTGATTTCCAGGCCATAGCCTAAACAAATTAAATAAGGATTATGGTGATGGTAATTACCCAGTTATCAGTACAACTTCTAAATTTCTCTAAGTGATTCTAATGCACAGCCAAGGTAAGAATCATTTGTATTCCACAATCTAATAGAAGAGAATGCTAAATTGGGGTCATGAAGGGATCTGGCAGAGCACATTTTCCAAAGGTGTCCACTTGCAGCCAATGTGGCCCTGCAGAGAGCAGCATTTGATGTAAACCCGGCAGTAGAAATTATTTTGCTTTACTGATGCTCCTAATGCCATCTGGCACTCAGCATATTCCAGGGAAGGCTCCCAGAAGTAGGACATTATTATTTTTGGTACTGAATTCTTAGTACAAATGATTTGCCTGAAACCACTTCAGCCAAAGGATATTTTTCACTATTAAGAGAATAGCAAACTTTAAGATATACTGTTTTGCATAATGATCTAGGAAATGAGTTACCTAAGTGATAGTTTAATCATTTTCATCTTCTTACATAACAAAATATGTTTTTGTTCAACTACATGAATCATCAAATTTTCTCCAACATCAGAGTGCACTGAGAAGCAGAAGGAAATATATCTACAGCAATTAGCTGCTTTTGAAATGATCATAATCAGTTGAACTTTCTATGGCTCAATAATTCTATCATTTATGTTACCTTCAATGATAGGTTAGTCTTTTCCACTGAACCTTTTTTCTTGTTTAGAATTGCTATACAGTTTCATGATTCACAACCAAACCTCCTGCCATATAATCATATGTTCCATGCAAGCCTGCCTCCTACATAAAAGGGCTACTTTTCACCTTTAGTATCTGTTCTTTTTTGACTTTGCTTTGTGAGCTCTAATGCCCTTTCAAAGTAGCAAGACAGAAATAAGTTGAGTTGTAGTTTCGGGAAGTTACATTGTCCTTATGAGCTATTAATTCACAAGCATCCAAAAATAAATCTAATATAATTCAACAGATGGTATAAATTAAGTCAATGAAAAATTGAACCCTCTTCATTCCTCCTATTCCCTATGCATTAAAATAAGGAAACATTGTGATTATATAAAATAAAATTTTCCTTGAGTAACCAAAATTAGGGCCATCGGTTTTTTTACAGTGAGGCTCAGACATAAAAAACATACTCTGTTCTGAGAGGTTTCTGAATGTAAGATCTTGTCCGTATTTTCTTTTTATTTTAAAGAGAGAAAAACAAAAACAAATAATAAGGACACAGACAAAAACAAAGCAAGATAAAAATGGTATGGTAAGGCTGGTAAGATAGCTCAGTGGATTAAACACCTGCTTAGGCAAGCACAGGAACCAGGGTTTGATCCCTAGTGCTGCATGCTATGCCAGCCTTGCCCCTGGGTGTGGTAAACTGGCCATGAAGTCTGGGTGTGGTGGTACATGCCCATAATCCTAGCGCTGGGGAGGCTGAATACAGGAGGATCAGTATGGATCTGAGCTTCATATTGAGACCCTACCAAATATACATATTTATTTTTTTCTTCAAAAATAGTACAATATTTCAAAACAGAAATAGAAAATTAACAGTGGTTGTTATACTACACATTTATATCAACAAACTTGTTGCTCAGATTACCAGATATATGCATGCAAGACAGATCAAACAATTAAATGTTAACTTTTCCTCTCAATAAAACATTAGAAATAATACACATTTTAGAAAAACAAGGCAAAAGATATTAAACAGTGGTTGCTATATTACACATCACTGCCTTCAATGTAGTTGCTCAGATTACAGATATAAAATTGATTGAAGCAAAAATTTTTTAATTTTTTAAAAATTTTTATTACTTTTAATAAGAGATAACCATATGAGAGTTTTAAAAACATATTAGTAGTACATTCGCAATAGTTGAGACACCGCATATTTTGTTTGTTTTTTAATTTTAATTTTTTTTTCTTGTTTCAGAACCTTTGTTTGTTTATTCACTCATTTTTATGGCCGGCTCAGCCCACCCTGAGGGCAGGGCTGGTGCAGCATATGGTGCTGGGGATCAAACCGTGGTCCCTGAAGCCGCCTAAGCTTTTCCAAGCAGGTGCTTTAGACCACTGAGCCATCCCGCCGGGCCGACACCGCATATTGTTGTCCTCACAAATGTTATACAGAGCACAGGTGCAGATGTGACAAATTTTCTAATCAATATTGGTTCCAAAGGGGGGGGGGAGAAAAAGAAAGAAAAAGAAGAGGGGAAAAAGTTTTCTTCTCTTTGAACTAAGAGGAAGTAGTTGTATGCATAGTCCAGTTTCATAATTGCAATGGGTTACTGGTGAAACTGGCAATGTTAGAGGCTGTTGATTTAGGCCTCTTACAGCTCATTGTACTAATCTAGCTCTGTGTTTTATTCCTCGTAATTAAGCTTTTCTGCTGGGTGATCAAGAATTTAAGGCTTTTTTTTTTTTTTTTTTTTTGGTGGAACTAAGGATTGAACTCAGATCCTTAGCCTTGCCAGGAAGACACTTATTCTACTGAGCTCTCTCCCCAGCCCTGAAGCAAAAATTTTAAACATCAAAATTGATAGAAATTAGTAATACAATCATCTTAGCTTTCCTGTGTATACACTCACATGATTTTCCCTTCTTTTTTTCCTATCTTTGGTCCCTTCGTTCATCTCAATTGTTTATTTCTTTCTTTTTTTCTTTTTTTGGCGATACTGGGAGTTAAACTCAGGACCTTGCGCTTGCCAGGCAGGCAATTATTCTACAGAATGGCCCCTTGATTGTTTATTTCTTATGTTCAGTTTTTTTCCACTTTACTATCTATTGTAACTTTCAGATTTTAGATTCTTACACTGGGGAGACAATACAATGTTTACACATATGAGCCTAATTTATTTCACTTATGAGTATAGCTTCTAGTTGCATCTCTTTACCTATAAAAGTCTCAAGTTTTTCTCACTTTATAACTGAGTAATCGTCCATTATAAAACAAAAGACCTACATCTTTCATATCTATTCCTCAGATGATGGACATTTGGGTAATTTCCAAGATTTAGCTATGACAAATTGTGTTGCTATCAGTAGGGGTGTATAAATATCCCTGTGATACGATGTTTTCAGTTGTTCTGTAAAAAATACCAGAAGGGGAATAGCTGGGTTGATGAGACCTCTAACTCTAGGTTTTTGAGAAATCTCCATGCTGATTCAAACAGTGGTTGTACCAGTCTATAATCCCATCAACAGCGAAGAAGAGTTCCTTTTTCCCCACAGCCTCTCAAGCATTTGTTTTTAGTTAATTTCTTTATGATAGCCATTCTTTCTGCAGTGAGATGATATCTTAATGTTTTAATTTGAATTTTTTGAGTGATTAGTACTATGGAACATTTCATGTATTTACTTGCCATTTGTATTACTTCCTATGAGAAATATGTATTTATCTGAGATTCCCATTTTTGGATTGGCTCTTTGAATTTGGGGGGCCTGTTTTTTTTTTTTTTTTTTTTTTTTTTTTTTTTTTTTTTGTTTTTTTTTTTTTTTTTTTTTTTTTTTTTTTTCAGTTCTTTACGTGTTTCAGATGAAAGTCTTTTGTCAAAGTGACTGTTGATGAAGACTTTTTCGCAGTGTGTGGGTTGTCTTTTCTATTGATGAATTTGTTTTATTTGTAGAAACTTCTCAATAAGAGGAGATCCCAGTTGTTGATTCTTTGAAGTATTTCCCATGTAGTTTAGTTTTTATTTATGAACTCTGCTTATCCCATATCTTCAAGATTTTCACCTACTTTCTCTTCCAAGAGATTTAGGGTTTCTGTATTAATGTTTAGATCTTTAATCCCTTATGACCTTAGTTTAGTGCCTAGTGATAGACCTAAATCTAGTTTTAGTTTTTGGCAGATGGAAAGCTAGTTTTTCTAGCACCATTTATTAAAGAGCTATCTTTCTTCTACTGAACATGTTTGACCCCTTTGTCAAAAACAAGGTAGCTAAGTGTGTTTGGAATTGTGTCTGCATCTTCAAATCTGTTCCATTGATCCTTGTCTTTTTTTTTTTCTAGTACCATGCTAATTTTATCATAAAAGCTTTGTAGTATAATTTCGAGTCAGGGATTGTAATGTCTCCTGCTCTTCCTTTGCTGGCCAAGATTGTCTTTGCAATTCTAGTTTTTTTCTGGTTCCAAATAAATTTTAGTAATATTTTCTGTAGATCTGTGAAGTATATTGATGATATCTTGATAGGGATTGCATTAAATCTGTATAACAGTTTTGGAAGTATGATCATTTTCAAATGTTTCTTTTTCATATCCAGGAGCAAGAAATACATTTCCGTTTTCTGATATCCTCTTCAATCTCTTTTTTTAGAGTATTATAATTTTTGTTATATACTTCTTTTATTTCCTCTGTTAGATTTATTCATAAATATTTCATTTTTTATTAGAGGCTATTGTGAAAGGTAATTTTTCTCTCACTAAGTTTATCTTTGTAGAGACATGGTATTAATTTTTTAGTGTTGACTTTGTATCCTGCTCTGCTACTGAATGTGTTTATTAGTTCTAGGAGTTTCTTGGTAGAGTTTTTTAGATCTTCCATGTAAAGTATCATATCATCTGTGAGTAATGGTAGTTTAACTTTCTGATTTCCTATTCTTATTACTTCTATTTTTCTCTCTTGTCTGATGGCTCTGGCTAATGCTTCCAGTACTATACTGGAAATTGTGGAGATAGTGAGCATCCTTGTCTTGTATTTGATTTTAGAGAGGAAGCTTTCAGTTTTTCTCCATTTAAAATAATGTTGGCTGCTGATTTGTCATACATGGTTTTTACCAGATTAAGATTTAGGTGAGATATTGCAATTTTCTGTAGGGCTTTGATCATGTATGAATGTTGAATTTTTTCAAATCCTTTTTCTGCATCTATTGAGATGATCATGAGGTTTTTGCTTTTGACTCAGTTGATGTGGTATATTGCATTTATAGATTTGCATATCATGAAATAGCCCTATATTCCTTGGATGAATCCCACTTGGTCATGGTTTGTAATATTCCTGATGATTTGATGTATTCTATTTGCTAGTATCTTATCGAGAAGTGTTGTATCTATGTCAATGAAGGAGAGGCCTATACGTCTCCTCTTTTTTGGGTTAGTACTTCTCCTTTTTTTGGTGTCAATGTAATACTTGCCTCCAGAAATGAATTAAGGAGAATTATTTTCTTTTCAATTTCATTGAAGAGTTTGAGGAGTGTTGGGGTCAAATCTTCTTCAAATTTTTTCTGAAATTCAGCTGTGAACATTATCAGGACCTGGGCTTTTTTTTTGTTGTTGTTGTTTTTGGTAGGTAATTTTTTTTATTATTATTACATTTTCAAAATCATTGGCTGGGGGCCAGGGAGATAGCTCTGTGGCACAAGTGCCTGCCTGGCAAGTGCAAGGTTGTGAGTTTGAACCCTGGTCCTGTCTAAAAAAAAAAAAAAAGCAGACAGCACAGCCTAAAATCATTGACTGATACTGATTTATTCAGAATTTCATATCTTCTTGATTCAGTTTTGGTGATTTGCATATATCTAGGAATTTGCCCATTTCTTTTGCTTTCCATCTTGCAAGAGTACAGGTTTTCACCATAGTTATTGATGATCTTCTGAATTTCCACAGGATCTGTAGTAATTTCACCCTTTTCATTCCATATTGGTTGAATTTGAATCTTTTCTTTCTTTTTTTGATGGGGACAATTGGGGCCTTATCAATTTTACTTAATATTTTAAAAACCAATTCTTTGATTTATTAATGTTTTGTATTGTTTTCTTTGTTTCTATTGCATTAATTTCTGCTCTGATCTTTACAATTTCTTTCCTTGTTTGGACTTTGGGCTTGATTTGCTCTTCTTTTTCTAGAAGGTTGAGGTATAGAACTGAGAAACTCATTTGTTCTCATTCTGTTTTCCTAATGTGTAAGTTCACTGCTATAAATTTTCCTCTAAGAACTGCTTTCATCGCATCCCACAAACTCTGGTAAGTTGTGCATGAATTTTAATTGGATTGTAGATGTTGTTTAATTTCTTGCTTAATTTCAACTGTGACCTATTGGTTTCTGAGAAGGGTGTTATTTAATTTTTCTCTGTTTATGGGCTTTTTGCAATTTCTTTTGTCATTAATTTCCAGTTGCATTGCACTATGGGCAGATAATACACATGGGATAATTTCAACTTTCTTGCATTTACTTAGGCATTATCTATGGAATAGTATGGGTTCTATTTTAGAGAATGTCCCATGTGCAGCTGAAAATATGTGTTCAAATGTGGTTGGGTAGAACACTCTGTAAATATCCACTAGGTCCATTTGTTCAAAGGTTGGTTCAGTACTGCTACTTCTTTGCTGATTTTTTTTTGTCTAGTTGAACTGTCTCTTTGAGATAATGGGGTATTAAGATCTGTTAAGATTGTGTTATTGATTATTTGAGCCTTCATATCCTTTAAAACTTATCTGTGTAGTTGGGTGCTCTCATATTTGGTGCATACATATTTATGATTGTTATACCTCTACCTGTTGAAGTTTTCCCCTAAACATCATGTAGAGACCTTTTTAAGAAAAAAATATCATTTGATCAGGCTGGGGAGATAGCTCACTAGAATAAGCACTTGCCTGGCAAGTGCAAGGGCATGAGTTCAATCCCTGTTTCCCCCCCACACACACACACAAATTGATCATTCTTTGACATTCATAATGTCTGAGAACAGACTAGTAACCCCTGCTTTATTCTGAGCTCCTGGTATGCAGACAATTATTTTCCATACTTTTACCTTAGGAATTTCCTTTTGAGTTAAATGTGTTTCTTGTATACAGCATATTGTTGGATTTTGTTTCTTGATCCACTCTATCAGTCCGCTTATTTTCATTAGTGAATCGAGGCTATTTACATTGAGGATTTTAATTAAGATATTGACTTATCTTTGTTATGTTATTTTCCTACTGTTGCCTCCCGAATATTCCTGTGTTGAATTGCTTGCCCTGTTTGGTGTTTTTTTTTTTTTTTTTTTTTTTTTTTTTTTTTTTTTTTTTTTTTTTTTTTTTTTTTTTTTTTTTTTTTTTTTTTTTTTTTTTTTTTTTTTTTTTTTTTTTTTTTTTTTTTTTTTTTTTTTTTTTTTTTTTTTTTTTTTTTTTTTTTTTTTTTTTTTTTTTTTTTTTTTTTTTTTTTTTTTTTTTTTTTTTTTT
>PVJA010014771.1:0-22428 GCA_004027025.1 Myocastor coypus | reverse complement strand
TGTTCTTGGAATTTTGATAATTTTAGTGTTTTTCTGGAATATCTTTCAGTATTTTTTGTATGGTTGGTTTGGTGGTCATGAATTTCTTTATTCTTTGTCATGGAAGTATTTTACTTCTCCATTAATTTTGAAAGAGTTTTGCAGCGCATATCAATTTGAGTTGGAAGTTTTTTCTTTTAGGACTTGAAATGCTTCACTCCAAGCTCTTCTTGAATTGCTATTGTTGAGAAATCTGCTGTGATTGTGATGGACTTTTCTTTAAATGTGAATTTTTTTTCCTCTAACAGCTTTGAAGATGATGTTCTTATGCTGAATTTGTGGGATCTTGATTATTGTGTCTGGGTGTAGATTTATTTTGGTTGATGATAATTGGAGTTCTATATGCCTCACTTATTTGTGTGTCACAACCTTCCCCATACTTGTTAAGTTTTTTTTGCTATTACTGTTGCAAATGGTCTTTTTATGTCATTTGTGTTGTCTCCTCCTTTTTCATTGATGCCTATAGGTCTTATGTTCATATTTACACCATCTTGTAGCTGTTGAATTATCATTTCTTGGTTCCTTGTTGCTATTCAGAAATCTTTCCTTTCCTTCTTACCAGCTGCCATGATATCTTGAAGATCTAAAAGCCAGGCTGTGTTATGGTTTGTGTCTAGTTATCCTCTAAAAATCTCATGTAGTCATGGGGTGGGGACTTCTAGAGTTTGAGACTAACTCACAGTCCACTGGGATTATGTGTCTTAGTACTTCTGGGATTATGGGTATGATCTGAGGCAGATAGCCTGAGGCAGAGAATCTGAATGTATTATAAGAGAGACAGAGAAACAGATTCTCTCTCTGTTGCCATGGTTAGTCAGTTTTCTCTGTTGTGATTGTTGCTGTCCTGCTGCCATGAACTAGATGCTCTCTGCTCTGTTCCACTCAGCCTTGTGCCAGCCTAATATGGACTGAAACTCCAGTAAATGTGAGTTAAATAATCTTTCCTTCCTTCATGTTGGGTGTTGGGTATTTGTCCCAATGAGAGAAGAGTAACTAAAATAGGCTAGGTAGATAGCCCTGCAGTCCAAGAGCCTGGCCTAGCCCCAGAACTCTGGGTGCACCACGCAGGCCACCAAAACTGGGTATGTTGGCACACACATTTAATCTCAATGCTGGGGAGGCTGAGACTGGAGAATCACTATAAGTCCAAGCTGTGTAGTGAGATCCTATGCCAAATAAATAAATAAATTTTTAAAATTGAAATTCTATCTTCAGTTTCATTCAAATGTTTTTTCCAGATTTTAATGAAATTCGAATTTCCTGGTTATCCCCTTGATTCTGTTTCATGCATTCTATTTGCTATATTGTTCATTCACTTTCCATTATTTTTCTATGCTCTTCTTTTTTGTATGCTCTTCTTTTTATAATCAATGTCTTATTTAGATATGCTCAGTAACCCTCCCCATCCAGAACCCAGGCCTTAGTGTGAGTGCAGGACCTTCAGCCTGTTCCACGCTCCCATGCTCCAGATTCCTCCCCATCTGGACCCCAGGCCCAGCACCTCCTGTAGAACCCTGCAGCAAAACCCCCTGCAGAGAGTCTAGGGGCCAGATGCACTCAGTTAACTCAGAAGCTGAACATCTTGCCAGAGGAGTGCAGCAGATCCACTTCCATGGGTTGCAGCATGAAGAAGGTGAGCACAGCAGCCACACCCAGCCAGGCACATCTGGACAAGCTCAAACTTCATAGATACAGACATGGTAAGCTGAGACACTTTGCTAGACCCAGATCTATGAGAATATCTTCTCTGATTTTCTCTTGATCTACAGAGGAGGCAACAGGTAACTGGGTGAATTAGTATGCCTGCAAGATCCCAAGTACATCAAGGGGTGGAGATCAGACAGAATTTAGGGGAACTAATTAAATACATATTTCCAATTTAATATCTGCTTAGCCACACAGACATAATGTTTGCTCTTACTGTGTAAAATACAAACCCATTAGTTACAAAAGTTTGTCAACTGCTAATCATCACTACCCATTATTAGTGATCCTAACTCTAGTTCTGTAAATAGATATGTTCAATAGTTCTTTCATTATAGTTATCATTTCTTTTTTTACCTGAGAGATTATTTTTTATCTGATTTCCTCTATTCCCAATTGGAATTGTTTCTTTATTTCAGCTGCAATCATTTAAGAGATTTCAGGTGTATGACTCCTAATTCCTTCTATGCTGATGTCTCCTGGACTTGTTCTGAGTTTGCTGGGGGCCTGAGATTGCATTGGGCTTCCTAACCTTGTCATTTCTTCCCAGCTGGCTCCCCTGAAGAGTCTTGTGCCTATTTTATATGGCTTCAAGCCCAGTATTTCCTACATTTCATTGTAGATTGTCTTATTATAGGGGCACCCCACAGCTACAGGTTCTATAAAACTATTCTTACAGTTAGGATTGTGGCTTCTCTTAATCATTGGATTTCCATTCCACATGGCCACACCTGCATGAGGTTAAGTAGGCATTATTACTTTTAGAAGTATTTTGGTCATCATTGTCTTTTTTGTCTTCCATTTAGAGTGAAAGCAAGCCAAGATCCAAATGAAAAGAAAGGAAAGGAAATTAAGGGAAGGGAAAGGAAGAGAAGGGAGGGGAGGGGAGGAGAGGGGAAGGGAAGAGTGGAGGGGAAGGGAATGGGGGAGGGGAAGGGGAGGGGAGGGAAGGGAAGGGAAGAGAAGGGAAGGGAAGGGAAGGGAAGGGAAGGGAAGGGAAGGGAAGGGAAGGGAAGGGAAGGGCAGGGCAGCATTTATCTGCATGGTCCTTAAAGAACAAATTAGAACCTAGGACCTAAGAGCTACAATTGTCAACCTGTATCAAGTGGAGCATCTTCTCAGAATAAAACCAGCAACACTTTCACCTGGCCCAAAGAACCCCAAATAGTGGAGAAGTAAGGGAAATTCCAAAGCTAAGTAAGAATCTAGTATTATTAGTTCTGAAAAAGTTGTTAGATGAAACGTGAAAATTCCTGAGGTTCTCCAGACAATTATCTTATAAAGCAGATATTCTAGGACTTTCAGGAATCTTCTGAGACTGACAGAAGCAATGTGCTACCTATACAGTTACCTTATTTCCTGTAGCTTCAGCCTCTGTAAACGAGGAAGAAAGTATGGTCTGTAAATAAACTGAACTTTCCTTGTCCCTTTATCTCAGCAGACAAAAAACTAATAAAGAGTATGAAATGTAAATTTTTTGGGTAAGGGCAAACTCTAGATATGAAGTTAGGAGGAAATTCTTCCAATAGAAATAAGTGCCTGATTAATGTGTCAACAAGTTGATGAAGTTACTGTACTCAAAATCTCTTCTCATAGCCAAACTTTTCTGAAAAAAAAATCTTTAAAATATAATTGCATGGACATTACTTAAGATTTAACTATGCTTTTATTCAGGAAATTTTGAGAAAAGCAATTAAGTATACTAGAAACATATTTTCTAGATTGTTTTAATACAAATACAGGGCAGAATGCTATCACTCCATAAAATGCCACAACCCTAAGCAAGCCAGTAGCTTACAGGCAAAACATCTTTGTAGCCTGATCTATGACTGGAAGTTTACTGAATACTGTATTTCTTAGATGTGTATTTCTCTGAGTGTGTGTGTGTGTGTGTGTGTGTGTGTGTGTGTGCATGTGTGTGTGTGTGTGTGTGTGTGTGTGTGTGCATGTGTGTGTGTGTGTGTGTGTGTGTGTGTGTGTGTGTGTGATCTCAGGGAGCTGGGAGCTATGCAGTAGAGTTGAAAGAGTTAAAGGCCAGTGATTTCCAAAAGGGATAGAAGGCAACCCATGCTGGCCCCTGTCCCCTCTGCCAGTGAGTAGGAAGGTGGCTCTGAGCACATTCAGCTGGCTTGTCCTATAGGCTGCAGCAGAAGGAGCACTGGCACTGAGGTGTGGGCAGGCTCAGACAAAGCCAGACAAAAGCCTTGCTCCCACATGCAATTACCTGGTGGCAGTATGACAATAATAGAAAATAATGTAAGCATATAAAGCTACAGGCTTCAGAGGGGCTGAGAGTGTTTCTCAGCTGGACATCTTGCTTCAGAAGAAAGCCAGCTAAGTACTAACCTGAGGGGGGGGGCTTAGCACTTGAAACTCTTCTCCCAGAGACACTGCCCTCTCATCCACGGAGAGTCCTGTGCTTCCTCAGCAGAGGTCCAGGCCTTGCTGTTTCTGGCAGTAGTTATGATTCTAGGAGGGCTTTATCCCCAGAGAAGTACCATATTGCTCTTCTCCATCCTAAGGGCCTTTGTGTTGGATATCAGTACCTACTTATCTGCTGTGTCTGACACAGCCTTTGAAAGTCCAGAGGGAGGATGGTGGATGATTAAGAAAAGCAAGAGTCGAGCTGCAGGGGTCAAGTGGAGCCTTCTTTCATGGGGAGAGAGAAAAAGCTGTCCAAGGACTGCAGGGCAATTATTTGTATACTCAGGAGACTATTATCAACCGAAAGCCTTCTGCCTAGCAACTTGTTTTCTTGGTTCACTTTGGGCACCTGGCGTTCCTAGAGCTGGCACAGCTTGTTCATGAGGCTCCTCGCCTCAAGTACTCTGTATTCTCGGGGCTGGTTTTGCTTTAGCCCTCATGTATGGTTGAGCTCTAGTTCAGCCGCTCCCCACACTAGTCCTCACGGCCACTGCACATGTCCTGTCTTCCTCACAGAGGGCTGTTGTCCCCAGATCTCCAACTACTGGCTCTAGGCACTGACTGCACCTTCCAGACAGCACTCCCATGATTCCCTCATGAGCTCATTGACCGCGGCAGGCGCCCTCCCCCCACCCACCCGCATGATAGCTTGGTGACAGCACGCATATGCTTATTCCCAGAATTACTATTGTGAACGCTTGAGGTTTTGCCTCCCTTTTAAGGTTGGAAACAGCAAGTTCCTTAGACGTGAACTTTAATTATTTTTACATGGGGTGCTTTACAGGCATTATCACAAAGCCATGGGAAAACTGGGGACAGGTATGAAAGCAGGGAAAAGGAAGAAGCTGTGAGAGTTTTAAAAATGTAATCGGGATTTTGTTTTATCTTTGTGTACAACTTGTCAAAACATAGTATTCCTGTTCCCCCATTTACATGTAACAAGAACCCAAATGAACTTCCTGATAGGTTGGTTTCTACATGGGGCGACCAGTTAGTGTTTCATAGGACTTTCCTTGTGCCTTGTCTGCATGCGACAGTGATAACCAGGGATTTTGGATATAAAATCCCTTTCCCTAATCTTTCAGGTCGCTGAAACCTTTTCCCTGGCCCACTCTCACACTGTGCAGAATACTTCCTTTCTACCTTCGATAAGTACACACTTTTGTTCCTTTTTTTTAAAAATCTTTTTTGAATTTTTTGCTTAGAATACCAAGAGCCTGGACAGAGGACACATGAGACTGTCTATCTAGTAACATGGGCAACACCCCCAACTTCTTTATTTTATTTTAGTTTAAAATGTTTTTTATTAATATTTTTCTTAGTGCATGTTTTCAGTACATGAAATTTACAGTAATCTTAGGGAATGGGTACGTATACATGATTTTTAAAAAATCTCTTTCTCTTCTCTTCCATATCCTCTAATTCTCTGTTTCCTACTGACACTGATTATTAATCTTAGCTCATGTTTATGGCACACGCTGATTAAAGTTATTAGGTTCCTAATCATGTTGTATACTTATTCTACTTATTTCCCCTCTTCCCCACCCATATCCTAACCTTGATCTCTTGGACCCCTTCCTATTTGCAAGAGATTCATTCATCCTTTACTATCTCTTTCTGTTTGGCTTGCTGAAGTAGGGATACCATATCATTTAAGTGTGTGTGTTTAGTTTATTTTACTCAGCATTACATTTTCCAAGTACACCCATTTTCCTACAGATGTCTCAAATTCGTCCTTCTTGGTAGCCCAGAAGTATTCCATTATATACAGATACTGCATTCTCTTCATCCAATCATCTCTCTGTTGATGGGTGCAGAGGCTGCTCCTAGGAGTTAGTTATTATGAATTGTGTTACTATAAACATTACTACATGAGTATGAGTGTAATATGATGATGTAAGCTCTTTTTTTTAAGAATTTATTTTATTTATTATTTTTATTCTTGTTTCAGAACCTTTGTTTATTCACTCAATTTTTTGGCCGGCTCAGCCGCCCCGAGGGCAGGGCTGGTGCAGCATGTGGTGCTGGGGATTGAACTGCGGTCCCTGAAGCCGCCCAAGCTTCCCCAAGCAGGCGCTTTAGACCACTGAGCCATCCCGCCAGGACCGATGATGTAAGCTCTTTGAGAAAGATCTCTAATAGGGTAATAGCTGGGCATATGGAACTCTAATTTTAGTTGAGTCATATCCATACTTATTTCTATGACGGTTGTACTAGTTTTCATTCTCACTCACAACATAGAAGAGTTCCTTTTCCACCACAACCTCACCAGCACTTTTAAAAAAAATTTCATAATGACTGCCATCTCTTCTGGAGTAAGATGGAATCTTAGCATTGTTTTAATATACATCTCTCTAATGGCCAAAGATGTGGAACATTTTTTTCATATATTTGTTGACCATTTGTACTTCTTCCTCTGTGAAGTGTAACTTTATTTCACTTATCCATTTCTTGACTGGATCTTTTATTTTATGTAATTTGATTTTTTAATTTTTTCGTATATTCTGGATATTTGTTCTCTTTCTGAGGAATAGTTGGCAAAAAATTCCCATTCTGTGGGTTGTCTCTTCACTCTGTTAATAGATTGTTTTGCTGTACAGAAGCTTCTTAATATGATGTAACTCTATTTCTTGATTCCTGCTGCTATTTCTTGTGCAATTGAAATTCTGCTTAGAAAATTCCTTCCTACTTCAAATGTTTCACCTCTTCCAACTTCAGTAGGCTCAATGTTTTTCTGTTTTAATGTTTAGATCTTTGGTCCATTTTAATTAATGTAGTGAATGGTGAGTGGTATTAGTCCAGTTTCAGTCTTCTGCAAACAGTTTTCCAGTTTCCCCAGCACCACTTGTTGAATGTCTTTCTTCTAACATATACCTTTGGCCCCTTTGCCAAAGATCAGATAGCTGGACATGTGTGGGGAGGTTTTGTGTCCTTTATTCTGTTTTATTGATCCACACATCTAGTTTTGTCCCAGTAGCATGCTGCCTGCATCACTATTGTTTTGTAATTTAGCTTGAGGTCTGGTGTTGAAATATTTTTTTACTTTGCTCTTGGTGCCCCAGATTGCTTTAGCTATTCTGGTTCTTTTCTCTCTTCATCTGAACTTTAGGGTTGTTTTCTCAAAATCTGTAAAGTATTCTGTTAGTATTTTGATTTGGACTGCATTGAATCTGCATAACTAGTTTGGGAATATGGTCATTTTGACAATATCAATTGCTATCAAATAGCTAGGAATTGACCTAATGAAAGAAATGAAAGATATCTACAAGGAAAACTGTAGTACTACGAGAAGAGGTATTAAAGAGAACATCAGAAAATGAAAAGATGTCCCCTGCTCCTGGATAGGCACCAAATACAAGTCCTATGGCAGGGTCACCCTTTGGAAGGCCTCTTCAGAACTGAATTTGAACAACTGCTTCACTGAAGCACATAAACAGTTGCAGTTTATAGGACCAGATTTTGAGCAAAGGGATCAGACCCTGGTTCTAGAAGCAGGGCAGAGGTCCTGTGCAGGTGAGAGCATGCAGGGCAGAGGTAGCTTCCTAAAGTCTATGTGCATCTCTCTGCCTTTCTGTGGCCAAAAAACCTCTGAGCTTCAGATTCCTCACCCATAAAGAGGTGAGTGTACTTCCGGTCCCTCACCTGGGCAGAGGGTTAAATGCTCCATCCTATCTTCCTGTCAGAGAAACAGATAATGTAGAGAGAAGCTCTTCACAAACCGCAAACCAACTGGGCATGGTCGCGCATGCCTGTAATCCTAGCACTTGGGAGGCTAAGGCAGAAGGATCAGTATGAGTTCGAGACCAGCCTGAGCTATAAAAGTGAGGCCAGCCTGAACTGCATATTGAGACCCTGTCTCAAAAAAAAAAAAAAAAAAAAAGAGCAAACAAACAAATCATAAACCACTCTTCATATGCTAAAGTTTAATCCATGCTGAAACGCAGTGTCCAATCAGAATTTTGAGAACTGTAAATCCAACAAAGCACCCAATACAAAGTAGTTTGAGAAACTGAGTTCCATAGTCCCAGAGGAAGAAGTCTGGTCCATCCACAGTGAAT
Organism: Myocastor coypus; assembly: GCA_004027025.1. NCBI lineage: Eukaryota > Metazoa > Chordata > Mammalia > Rodentia > Myocastoridae > Myocastor > Myocastor coypus. Next base: position 14,203 of record PVJA010014771.1, on the reverse strand, counting down.
GTCACCCCAGCCTATTCTACAGGCAAGAGCAGTAATCAGAAGCCCTCTGCCTCCTTCCCCAGCACTTCTTACCCTTTGACAAGCTGAGCACAAATAGAGGAAGGGCATTCTGTTTATTCAGTGCAAAAGGCTGACTCACTCCCCCTTCCCCCACAGTGAACACAAAGGCCAAAACAGCCTCCTGTACCAAGAACCCACAGCCAGCTCTGGGAGCAACATCCTCCTGAACCACTGACGGGGAAAATGCAGCCATGAATATTCATTCACTGCACATTTACAAGTGTTCTGTGTAAAGGCTCTTTTCATGATGACAGGAATGAGACTAAAAGGGTTTGATGAATTCCTGAGTCAGCTGGTCCGTACCCCAGAACACATGCAATGGTCATAGAGAACTGGTTCACAGAGCAAATGTTTCTGCAGATGTGTGTGTCTCACCCCACATTCACCTCCCATTCTGCAGCAAAAACGAACAGACTCTGGGATGGGGAGGTAGATGCAAAAGTGAGGTGAGGTTTCAGCTCCTGAAGGGAGTGTCCTCAACGTTCACAATTTCTAAGAAGACGTGTGAGGGCTGAAGACCACCTTCTCAGAGTTTCCCCCGTCCCTCTCTCCTCCACTTCCATGGTCACAGGATGTCACAGCCTGGCTGCCTCTTAATGATATCTTCCTGATTTTGGCTCTTGAAGCAGTAGTTCCTTCTTCTGCAGTCAATGAACTGCTTATTCGTCTCTCCAATTAGGGAGTCAGCTACACACTGTGCCCCTGTTGTGTCTCCTGACACAGTTGGCTTGATTTGATAATGAGTTTTATTACCATTGCTTAACTTTTAAAGATGTCCTTTCGTCCATGCACTCCCATACTTTTCTCTCAATAAACATATCGAGCCTGTAGCATGTATCTTGACTCAATACTGAGGACAATAATGATGATGTAATAACACAATCATGACAATATTTCTTGAGGGTGGTACCTCAGTCTCCAGACTATACTTGATCTTATTTAATTCCTACAACAACCTGACACATATTTTAATGACTGTTGCTTTACAACAAAAGCATACAGTTGGCTGAGGTGTTCTGGACTCTGGTGCTTCCAAGGTGTCAGTTTTCTGGGATCCTTCTCTGAGTTCTTTCAAATTCTCCTTGAAAGTCTAGCCTTGTGGAAAGCACTGATGATCCTTCCCCAGGCCGCACAGAGACATCTGGAATCCTATTGCAGCTGCACACTGCCATCTTTCAGACGGAGACAGCCTTGACTATGCAATGGCATCAGTAGCTTTAGTAAGATGGTGCTCAGGAGGCAGAATGTATGTTCTTTAAATTATAAATAACCAGAACAAGGAGAGGAGGTGGCACTGGGAACAGAACAGGGGAGAGTGAAAGAAAAACATTATAAAAATTTATCACAAAATTTTAAAACTCTGGGGCTCACAAAATGTTATATAACTTTGCTTTAGGTAATATGTAAGGAAAGGAAGGGTCTTTTCTAAAATCTACTTTTCTGAAGTGAGCCCTGTGTGATACGTTTTTGTTGTTGAGTGTGCTTCTTGGTTGTTTAGTTTGTTGAGAAACAGTCTCCCTATCAGTGGATGCTGGTCTTGAGCTCACTTTGCAGCCTAGGCTGGTCTTGAATTTACAAGGGTCTTCCTGTCTCAGCCTTCCAGAGTGCTGAGAGTTCCAGCACGTGCCCCAGCTGTTTGACTGTTTTTGAACTTCCTGGTCTGCACAGAAGTATTTGATTTCATGTAGATGTACATAATATTCTTCTTTGTGACTTATGGGCTTTTAGTCACAGTAAGCAAAAGGCTCTGCCACTGCAGGATATGAAGGGATGCTAAATTATTTATAGCATGTATGGGCACAAATTCCCTGTAATACATGTGGTCATTATGTATGCCTAAAATGTACCAATAAACATAATTAAATAAGAATGCTAACATTAAGAGTGTTACTCATTTTAAATGTTTTAGATTCTAGAAATATTATTCTAGGTTCACTTGGGGTTTGCTTGTTTGTTTGTTGTTCTTATTGTTGTCCTTGTTTTCTGGCTAGTCAGGTATTTTCCCCCCTATTGTAATACTTCAGACCATCTGTACTCATTGCAGTTTTTATAAATGTAGGTGGCATTATTATTTGCAGTGCATTGAATTCATACACTTTTGAGTGAAAAAAATAGAATTTACTTTTCTGAGATGTTCTGGGATTAGTTTGTCTCCTGTGGAACTTCTAAAGTCCTGCTAAAGAGACTTAAACTATAGCCAAGAGAGCAGAGAAAACCTCACAAAAATCATTCCATCAGGTATCATTTGTGTTAATTATGCACAAATCTCATGAAATCCCTGCTACAAGATGGACACCTAGCTGCTTCCTGCATTCACAGGCTCAGGCTTGGGCTCTTTGCTCATTTATAGCACCTGGCAAACTCCACAAACAGAAAATTAAATCACCTTATGTAGTAAACTTTCAAATGTAAGCCAGCAATCAGTCACCTGGAACGCACTTTCTAAGAGAATATATTTTATTCTCTCTCCTCCAGGGATCCTTACCCTGCTGGGATCTGTTTAATTCTATGGGAATTGATTTAGACCAGCTTGTGAATGAACGCTACTCAAGGAAACATGGCAAGAAGGCTGCTGGGAAAGTTTTCTTCCGGTCTTAAGAAGATAGATACAGGTAAGTAGAGATACATACTGGAACTAACAAGAGGTTTGGCTCATATAAATAAAACATAGAAGCTTTCCATGAGAAGCTTGTACAGGGCTCTCTCAGCAGAACTTAATCTTTTTCTCTGCCTCTCTTGTTCTGAGTTGACTTTGGCTCAGAAAGCCTTTTCCCATGGCAACGTCCAAGCACATCATTTCAAAGCCAGCCATTCCTTGTGTTATAGCAAAAGACTTGGGCTTGAGCTTTATTGGTTTCACTCCCAAGATGTGTCCATTTCTGAGCCAGTCACTGTGACCTAGAGAAAGAAGAGAGTGCTTGTGCCAGAGTTATTTAACAGTCCCAGAAACAGGAATGGGGGTGGAAGGAGCTCACCAGAACCATTTGCAGTGAGCATCAGGGAACAGGAAAGACAAGCAGAGAAGCATGCTCAGAAGAAAGCACAGGTGTGCTCAGCAAGCATGAGATCCGTCCACAGAACAGGGCCCTGTAGGCCATACTAATGAGTTGAGATGTTATGCTAAGAGTACCTGGAAGCTACCAAAGCAGGAGAATGATCTGTGAACACTTGGTCTGATGACATTTTGAAAAGAATATTTTGACTTCAGATTAGGGAAAGGGTTGCAGGGAGCCAAACTTTTAAGGATTGAGAGCAGGGCTTAACAGAATGACAGACAGGGAGGTTGATGCATGCGGGGGGACTATTAGAGGGCAAAGAAACATGAACAGACCTGAGGCACATTTGGGAAACATTAAAGTCATTCACTGGTGGGTTTGAAGTAGAAGAGTATGAAAAACAATGTCTAGCATGATGCTTTGAGTTGATCTCTTGAGTGAATCATGAGGCCACCTACCAAAAGGGAAAGATGGGAGGTGAGAGAATGAGGTGAGGAGGACAAGACAGAAGGGTGAAAAGCCAAGCGTTTCATTGTGAACATAAAAGAAAGGTCCATGTTGTAGCTACAAATCCAGGAATCAGCAACATAAAGAATCATTTAAATTTGAACACTGGACAAAACTACCAGGGATCATAGAGAATAGAGAAAAGCAGGTTATAGAACTTTTTCAGCAATTTCTCTGCTTTTGTCCAAGCTGGTCTGATACAAACGCTAGCCAAATGTGTTCTGTCTCATGCCCAGTACTTTTGTATTGTCATTCTGCCCAGCATGCATGCATTCCCCTCCCTAGCACCTTCTGAATACTAATTCTTCAATGATCGCTTCAAATCTGCCCTCCCCATGGCCTACACCAACCTCATTTGTAACATCAGCTTCACTGCTTTCTATAACTTCATCTATTCAGTGTTTTGCATTTGTAAACAATTTGCATGTGTTTATGTCAGTTTTCTCTCAGTTAGATTATAAGCTTGCAGAAGACAGCATTTGTAGTCACCAGTACCTGGCACATTGCCCAGGAAAGAGTTAAGACAAAAATCTGCAAACCAATGCCAGCATTCATCCTTATTTTCTTTTGATAGTTTTATGCCAGTAGGTGAAAGTTAACCTCAAAGTCTTAGGCTTGGAGAGGCAGCAGCTCAGCAAGGGTCTAGCAACTAGTCCCTTGAAAATGTGGCAGCAATTGTCTGGTATGTTAAAATACTCATGGCAAATAAAGATTACAGCAAATAAAAAGAATATGATTCAATCTTTATTGAAAAGAACCAGTCAAAAGTAGTTTCCCACAGAGAAAAATCATACAATTTAAATGAAAGACTATGTGCCACTTCACTATATCTCCATCAACTCCTGAATAATATTCACTTCACTGGAACATAGCTCAGTGTGCTCATGCCTATTTAACATGCCCTCCCTCTAGGGAGCTCATAATGTGCAGTCATTCCAAGCTGCTTCCATGAAGTTCAATTGTGTTCCCAAGCCCTAACCATTTCAGAGAATATTCTGGAACACCAAAGACTGCTTGTAACCCCATTCTGTCTTTATTCTGAATTACCCCTAGATGTTTTAGCTGTGTTTGTCTCAACCTTGAATCCCACGGTCCCACTGTTCAAAGTATCTTCACCTGAGCTCCACTGGCTGTGCTTTCCACAACAGCATCTTCTAATGGGGCAGATCATTCCATTATTCTTTTTAAAGCAATAGCAATCATGCCCACAAACTTGCATAACTTGATGGTTGTGAAAAGATTGAATGACGTTAAAAAGATCTGACTCAGTTTTCTGAAGCTGATTATTGCTGCTCACTTAGTCATATTTAAATGTTTTCCAGAGGTCATATTATTTCCCCTTTTGACTCATGTTTCCTTTCAAAACTCATATGAGTCTGCTGCTCGAATGTGACCCCACTTTCTTGCCTTCGGGGCCTCCAGCTCTACTCAGTTACTGCACTCAGCAGCCAGAGCTGAGCAGTAGAAAGTGTCTTTCTAGAAGAAGATCCCTATCAATCACTAAAGTTGCTAGCTAATCTCTAGGTAGTTGGAACTTGTCTCCTTATAAGAAATTGCAAGTGAACACACTCCAAAGTATTGGTGTAAAGATTAAATGAAAATAAGAAAAGGACAATACCAAGACCAATATTGTACCTAAGTAAGCAGGAGCTCAAATATCATATTGAGCCAGATAAAATAGCCAAATGCTAACAATTTCATGTGGCTCTACCTGCCATTAGCCTACTACTCAAGCACCAAGGGGACTGGTATGCATTTGATTGGAGTACTGAGCAAGCAGAAAGTTGAATATTAAAAATGGATGCACAAGAGTTGACATTTATTTATATCGTGAACCAAAACATGCAAGCACCCTTTTAGACATTTTAAATACTGGAAAACTTTCTTGACTCTTAGCTAGTTGAGCAAAGCTGATTTAACAGGTAGGACATTATGGTTAAAGGCCTGGGAAAGAGATTGGCTGGAGTCCAGTTCCCGTTCTGCTATTCATCAGTGCTATCAAATAGAGCAAGTTTGTTAACCAGTCTGACTGTCAGTTTTCTTTCCCATGACATGGGATAATAAAAGATTGTTGTCTCAATTAAATAAGCAAATAGATTTAAAGCTCTGAGAACACAGAAGTGTTAAATGAGAGCTCCTTTACAAGGTAGCCCCAACTAGGTAGAATCCCAACCCCAGCAACAGAGTGTTACCTTTGCCTTGTTAAGAAGCCCCACTTTACCAACTGAGTCATCCCTTGGGAAGCTCAAAGATTATGGACACCACTACTCAGTAGACGTCAGCAAGGATCCAGGGTGCCAATAACATTGCATCTTCCTTCATGCTTCAAGAGAAGAGTTGAAGATATCAGGCAGCAATCCAGAACAGATGTGACTCTCACACATATCCTCCAAATCCTCAGTGGAAAAGAGATGGTAAGAGATAAAAGAGACTCAACCACAGTGCACCACGGAGGAGACAATGTTTATTCTTGCATGAAATCAAAGCACAGTTTGAATTCAGCTTTAATTTAGGAACTCAGATTAATGAAGACAAAGACATCAGAAAACAATAATAATACCCTCTATGTTTTCCTATAATTTGTCCATGTATTTTATCAGACTACATACATTAAAAAGTCTGTGAGTCAGGTAATGCAAAGCCAGCAGTATTGCTACAAGAAGACTAGGAACTGAAGGATGGTGGAGTTTTAATGGCTGGCCAGTCATTGATGAACCTAGAATCTTTACTCATTAAAAGATATCCATACAAAAGTTACATGTTTTGCTACACAGGTCTTACTTAAACTTGCCACCCAGCAGAAAAGTTTAACCACAAGGCATAAAATATAAAGCTAGACTAGAATGCTGAGCTGTAAAAGGCTTAAACAGCTTCCAATATTGCCAGTTTTATCAATAACCCACTGCAATTATCGAATATTGGATTATGTATACAACCACTTTCTTTTAGTTTAATGAAAAAAAATTTTTCATACCAATAATGATTAGAAAAACTATAATGTCTATACCCTGTGCTTTATATAACTAATAGGAAGACAACAATATGCATTGTACCAACTATTGGAAATGTATTACTGAAGTGTACTACTGTCACATTGTTATTTCTTATTAAAAGTAATAAAAATAAAATAAAATAAATATCAAAAAAGGGACCAATGTTCATCTTTCTTTTCCAACTACCAGGAATGGTATGGAAAAGGGCTCCAACTCATGTTTACTAAATCCTATCAGAAGCACATTTCACCTGAATATCTAAAATAGTTTAAACTGGAGAGAGAAAAATCTTATTACCTGACTTGATTTTAAAAGCACTATTCATTAGAACCTCTACACTATTTCAGGCTGCATTTACAGCCATGCTTTCATCTATAAGAGGAAGAAGAAAGCCAGCCTTGTGAGGTGGCACTCGGTTGGATTTCTCTCACACTCCATTAGTGTTCTGGGTGGGGCACTTAGAAATCTCAAGGGGATTTTGGAATGAACACATTTATTTATTTGGGGACCTTTAAATAAATGTAAGGAAATAGCGGCTGGGCTCAAATATGTAAGGACTGGACACCCTCATGCCTTGCCCTGGCTTTTTCTTCCCATTTATTCTAGTGGAATGAAGATTTTGAATTCAAAGTATCCAAGCCTCAGCATTTGTTCTAAGTGGAGTTTCAGGGGTTGGAAGAGTAAGAGATGAGGGTATTCTACAAATGAATTGTGGTCGCATAAAGGACTGAAAAGGCTACAAGTATTGGAATCTCTGGGAGGACATATGAGTCCTGTACCACCTACTGCAATTTGGTAGTCCCTCAATGGTAGGCAGAGGCAACACTCAGGAACTTGCTTCAGATGTATGGCATCCCTGAGCCCTGATGTGAATGGCAGGTAAAGTTTGCCCCAGAGAAACAAGCGTTTGCAGGCCTTACTTGCTGGTTCTACATTTCGGAATTCTTAATCTGTCTAAAATGAGGATAGATTTGAAAGAATTTTTAAAAATTAAGGTTTATTGAAAGTGTTAATGTTTAATTATTTGACCAATCTTACACACCTATATCTATTAATCTAAACAGATTTGATGATAAAAATACATAATACAACCACTGTCAAATTTTTGTTCTTTTGAAATTCTTTACTATATGTACTCTTGCTTGTTACTGTTTTCTATCTTTGTTTCTGCTATTTTTACTCTTTAAAATAAAAATTTTAATAAAAAATAATTTTAAAAATAAATAAAATAAAATTTTAAATATTCAAAAAAAATAAAATGAGGATAGAAATAGTCCTCATGTTTTTTGTTTTTGTTTTGTCCTCATTAAACCATTAATGTGATTCTCTTTTTCTTTTTCTTTCTTTCCTTTCCTTTTTTTTTGTGGTACCAGGGTTCAAACTCATGATCTTGCATTTGCCAGGCAGGCATTTGTGCCACGGAGCTATCTCCCCAGCCCCTGATTTCTATTTTGAATTATTTAGATTTTTGTCTCTAGAAAGTTTCAGAAACTTTGGAACAATGTAGATTAAGGTATGTGAGGGTGCATATTTTCTATGACTTCAGAAAATTTAAAAAAATAATTAATGGATTCTTTCCTCCATTCTTTCTGCTCTCTTCTGAAATTCTTGCATGCTGTTGGAATGTCTGGATCTATTTTGGCGGTTCTCTCAATCCTCTGTGGTACCTTTTCTCTGTCTTTTTGCAGTGTATTCTAGGTCAATTTATCATGTAATTCTTCGGACTTATGAACTTGCTTTTCACGTGCATCTCATGTTCTTCCTCAGGGAATATTTTTAGTAATAAATGCAATATAAAGAAAATTGCGTGACCTTGTGGATCACAATGATCCAAATAATTAGAAAGGTTTACCTGCTCTTCAAGTAGAAATAAATAATAATACAGAATTGACAATTCTTACATTAGCCTAGAAATCCAAAGCAAGCCTAAAAAAAACTCCAAGAGAACTGTCTTTAATAGACAAACCATCTGAAGTTAATCACAGTATATTTTCAAGTGGCAGATTTTTTTTCCACCTTATATCTTTTTTGAGACACTGTTCATTCAAAGGTAAAGGTAAAAGATCTACAAAAAAAGTAGACATTTATATTTACAAAAGAGAATGATGAAGATAAGAGAATTAATCCAGTTTGGAAGGCAGGAAAAGGTGGTAACTCAGCAGAGCAGAGCCCCAAGTACTGATCTGAGTCAGCTGGAGTGAGGGCCACCAAGCATAAATTAGCTAAAGGACTTAGCTAGCCGAAAGCCTGAGAAGCTCAAGCTTTGGAGACAACCAATATAATAAAGGGCTGAGAGGAGAGAAGCGAACAATAGGTGTTAAAAGTCTTTCATCAAGTAGCTACAACCTTCTGTTGTAGCTGTTAGGCTGTTGGTTCCCTACACTGGTGATTATGCAAGGCCTTGAGTTAGATCCCTGCAAAAAAAAAGTAGTTTTCTGTTTACTTAGAGTGAGAAAAGTTTCAACTGTTAGGTGGATGGAGGCAGCCTAAGGGAGGCACAAAAACCTATAAAGGAAATAGTAGAACTGCATAGACCCCCTCTTTAGCCCTCTGCTTGCTGACAGAAATATAAAAATTGGCAGAGGATAATTTTTTAACAAACTAAATGACTCTAAAGGAGAGCCCAATTGTGTTTCTTTGTTTGCATTTGTGAACTCCAGTACAATTATCCTCTTAAAAGAGGTCACAGTTCACCAAATTCTGAACACGCACTCAGGCCTTCCAATCTTTTAAAGATTCACTGTTAGTTATTAATAGAATTCCAAGTTTCCCCAAATGATAGAGAAAAACTTATAGCAGAGAGAGGAAGACGGGGGCGGGAGGAGAAACAAAAAACAAAACGTCAGAGCAAAACAAATGATGAAAAAGGATGTAGGTTTTTCTTTTTTCTTTCTTTTTTTTTGTAGGACCAGGAATGGAACTCAGGTCCTTTAACTTGCCAGGCAAGTGCTTATTCTGCGGAGCTATTTCCTTGGCCCAAGGATAAGTTTTAAGTCTACAGTCCTTAGGAAAACAAGCAAAGATACAGACATTCCTTACCCAGAAATAGAGGTTATGTAAAAGGATATATCAAAGAACATTTTTTTTTTTCCTTTCTGGAAGTAAAAGTTGGATCAAATGGCAGGGTGAACTGAAGAAATCTTCCATGAGGAAGTACAAAAAGAAACTGCACTAAGAATGAGGAAGGAAATGATGAGTAATACATAGAGCGGACCAAGGAAGGCCAATATTCAAACAGAACAATTCTTTAAAAGAGAGAGAGAAATACAGAGATGAAAAATCTGGAAGTTACATGGTAATAAAATTTACCAGGAGCATAAATAAAAATCTTCAGATCAAATATGTCCTTGTTAGGCCTGAAAAGATGAATGCAATAAGGCCTGTCTCACCAAAATATGCAATTGTAATGCCATAGGGTTGACTGGCTACAATTTTGTGTATACTTAGATTTCTAAGTGTCTGTGTAAAAATGTGTAACTGCTTTTATCATATTGTATAGGAATTTATTAGAATATCAATGATTGATGGAAAATACCGATTCCAAGTTAAGTGTAAGATGTTTGATATTCAGAAAGACAGTGATGTTAAGCTCAAAAAATAAAAATAAAAATAAAATAAATCTCAATGGTTTACAATACCCTTCAATTCTTCTGTTTTGAAATGAAATGTATAGGATTTTGCCTATTTACATTCTATAAGAATGTTAAAAAATTGACTTAGCCAGGTGTGGTGGTGCATGCCTGTAATTCCAGCACTTGGGAAGCTGAGACAGGAGGACTGGTGTGAGTTTGAGACCAGCGTGGGCTACAGAAATGAGCTCAAGGCCAGCCTGAACTGTATGAGCCCCTTTCCCCCCCGAAAAAATAAATAAATAAAAATAAATTTTAAAATTATATATATATATATATATATATATATATATATATATATATATATATGTATATATATATGCAATTGTGAGATATCAACATCTCAAGGACAAGAAAATCCTAAGGGTTTCAGACAGGAGAAGGAAAATGATTCACAAGAAAAAACTCACCAAGAAAGATTAGGATTATTCAACAGACACAAGAATGTTAAAATATATGCTGGGAAGAGAGCTCAGCAGTCTCAGCCCTGCCTGGCAAGCACAGGATCCAGGTTCATCCCTGGTACCGCCCATGGAGCCAGCTGCTGAAACCTGGCATGGAAGTGCATGCCTGTAATCCCACCTCTGGGGAGGCTGGGACATGAGGATCACTACGAGTCGGAGCTGCTCAGTGAGACCCTGTACCAAGTAAATAAATAAATAAATAAATAAGATGAAAAATATTTTTTTTTGTCTTTTTGAGACAGGGTCTTGCTATGCAGTTGAGGCTGGCCTTGAGCTCACTTTTGTAGCCCAGGCTGGTCTCAAACTCACACCAATCCTCCTGCCTCAGCCTCTTGAGTGCTAGGATTACAGGTGTGAGCCACCATGCCCGGCTGAAAAATAAATATTTTTTAAAATGTTAAAATAGATCAAGGAAGTGCACTTAAATATTTAAAGAAAAACTTGAGGATTTTGATACGTATAGGGATGCAACTAGAGACCATACTCAAGTGAAATAAATCTGACCATCAAGTGCAAACATCGCATTGTCTCCCTAGTTTAAGAACCTGAAAAAGTAAATAAAGTTGAAAAGATACACTAGATACTGTGAAAGGGAAAGAAAGTTCTCAAAGGGAAGGAAGATCTTGGATGGCAGAAAGGAGAAAAGAAAGGAAGGAAAAATATATATGTATATTCATAGGATAGTTGGGATAATTGTATTGCTGATTTCTGATAGTCTGTTAAAAGGAACAAGTAATGCTTATTTTTTTTCTTCTTTATAATTTTTAACCAATTTTGCATGCTTATATTTGGTAATCTGAACAACTAATTTGAAGAGAACAATATCCAATATAACTACCATTGTTGAATTTCTATCTTGTTTAGTGAAATTCTGTATTGCTTCTAATTTTTTAAATTATTTTTATTCTTTCTTTTTTCTTTTTATTTTATCTGTAAGCTCCAGCTATTTATTTAAATGCTTAAACTAGGGCATCATTACTTTTAGTAATGATGATGAATCTTTATGTAACACATCATACATCATACATCTGGCCCATTTATATTATTTTTAAGAAGAGAATATTATTTTAAACTAATAAGCCAAAATTATAGAGCTGTATCATTTTTCTTCTTTCCTTGTCTCTTGGATTGCTTTAAATGATGGCATCATGTTCATCAATGATTCTGTATCAATGCCTCTTCTCAAATAATACATTTTGTTGTCTACAGCCATACCACCCTGAATGCTCCCAATCTTATCAAATAATACATTTTGCATCCAATATAAAGAATCAATAAAATTCCCAGTGTTAATACACTACCATCAATGCTGCCAGTACTGAATTTTGATTCTCTGATTTCTTCAGAATGAACAGTTGCTGTTAGTGATGTCACCAACATTTGTGGATTGTGGTCACCAACGGTGTTAACATCTGAAATATGTTCTGTGACATGCTCATTGCTTTAGGTGCAGGCTTTGAGGTGGTGAGAGTTGTACTGCTTGATTCTCCTGGTGTTGCCATTTAGGAAGTCACTGTGGGTTTCATGGTGACAGCTGTTATGTTGATGGAGACCAAGGAAACTGTAGTCGTTAATGGTTTCACAGTGCTGCTGGTAACACTGGATTTTCTTACACTGTTGGAAGACATGGTCTCTGTTCAGTTACCACTTGAGTGATGCGGAGACACAGGAATGTCCGAAGGTCTCCGAAGCTCACTGGGCCCCTTGAGTGCCAGCACCTGTAGAGCTGCCCTGGAGCAGCACAGCCCACGTGGGTCATGTGCTGAGGCCCATTGTTCTGGGCAGAACCTCCTCTGCCTTGTGGGCCTGGCATGGCACAATGACCCCACTGTGTATGTCCCCTTATGCCTGCTCAACTAGTATATTGCTGATATAAACTGGCTGTATAAAGTGACGGAGCAATGCTCCTTGTACACTAAGAACTTCCCATCTTGTCCACTTGTCACTTGACGTATTGTTCACTCTGTCAACAATGTCTGCAGGAGAGTAAACAGTGAGATAAATTTTGCCTCCCACAGCCACATGGAGATTCATTTCTTCACTGGCTTCAAATGCAGATATAGAATTTGGATTAAGCCACAACTATGACTTAGTCTGGGCTGATCCTTTAGGCAACTGGTTTATATAGAGGTAAATGTTGATATCTTGTTTCAGAAGTTATCAGGAGATCAGAAGCAGGTTCTGTACAAAATGTTTATTTTTCCAGCATGATAGGATTTTTGCTATAGAAGAGTAGAAGCTGTCTGTGAAATTACCTAAGGAGGGCCCTTCTTGCTGTAACAACACTGTGAGTTTCATGCAGCTCTCTTTCATTTGGCTTAACGCACTTGCTGTAATTGTATTCACCTGTGCCCACAGCTACAACTTCATGAAGTCCAACTCTTCCAGCAATAAAATAGCCAACGAATTGCTACACTTCAGATAGTGTGACTAGGGGCTGGGGAGATAGCTCTGTGGCACAAGTGCCTGCCTGCAAGTGCAAGGTCCTGAGTTCAAACCCCAGTCCTGAAAAAACAAACAAAAAACAAATCATACACCAGATAGTGTGACTGATTGGAAATCAGTTGATTAAATATTTCTTTAACAATCTATGAGATCTTGGAATACTGCGTGCGTCTCCCATCATAATGTACTTTTGAAACATGGGCGGGTTCTGGTGGAGCAACAGCTTGTGCAGGGATAGGAGGATGGCCTGATGGTTTTAAAAGTCTTGGTTCAGGTTCCTCCAATTGCAAAAGCCCATCAAGGGCTAGCTTTGCTGCGTTGGATCTAGACTCCTTTTTGTTTTGTCCCAGTCCTATCTGATCCTGAATACCATCCACCATAGCATAGAAAGCAAAATATGGTCCTATCACATTACCTGTTGTGACAGTTTCCTTAAGGTCAAGCTGAACCCACTGCATTTGTGCAAACTGATGCAAGGCTGACATAGGATTGATTTATCGCTCCATGTTCGTATTTCATTATAAATTCCTTAGGTTTGTTTTGTTTTTTGAGGAAAGACAGGATTTAAAATAGATGAAACACTCTTGGAAAGCAATGGTTCTGAAAAATTACCTGTCACCTGGGTGACCTTGGATGCCATATTTATCAGGCTGCCACTTTCAGAGGAACATTTTGCAGGTAGAGCTACTGTCTGGACTCCTGGCTGAATGGTCATGTTTTTCTGCAATATCTGAGGGAAGCTGAGGACCCTGGATCTCTGAAACCAGTCCCTGCACTCAGTTTTCTCACTGAGGGTGTGCTCATCTTCCTCTGAGGTGGACCCCGCTTGCAGGTGGCTGTTGGTCAGGCACAGGCCTAGCCTCAGGCTACATGTTCTTCAGCTGCCGCCAGCTGCTGCCATTACTCAGTCAAGCATCAACTCCTCCCCTCCACTTATATTTTTTTAAAGAAAATATAAAATAGTAAAAGAAAAATAAAAAAAAATTAAGGGGCTGGGGAGATAGCTCCGTGGCACAAGTGCCTGCCTGGCAAGTGCAAAGTCATAAGTTTGAACCCCAGTCCCAAAAAAAAAAAAAAAAAAAAAAAAAAAAAAAAAAAAAAAAAAAAAA
>PVJA010014770.1:0-46781 GCA_004027025.1 Myocastor coypus | reverse complement strand
GGACCATAGGCAGTACTTTGTAGAACTGTTGTTAGTGTCAGCCTTCGGGACGAGTCACGGCCATTGCTTGGCCATTTTGCTTTCTGTGAAAGCCTGAGAGAATGTTTTTCTCTGGGTGACTCTCCTTAGATGCACTACAGTTCATTCATCCCTTTTCTCTGAGGTTCCATAATCTCCTTGACCAGGAAATTTGGGACATCTCTGAGTTATAGGATATTACAGCACAGGTTCTTTTATATCCTGGGTCTTTATTGACCTTGAAGGGCTAGGGCCAAAATTTACTTATATTTTTAAATTTTGACAATATTGAGTTTTGCCAAACTCAATATTATATAATAATATATTATAATATTATATGTAAATATATATAATATATATTTATTTATTTTCAGGGAAGGGTCTACAGGATGTTCAGTGTCTCACAACTAAATTAGACTTCTAGTGATCTGCCTGTTTACAGCCTTCCAAGAACTTGGATTATAAGAGTGTGCCACCATGCCCATCTCAATCGCTGTCTCAGTGTGCCTGGGGATGGGGCTGACATGGCAGGCCCAGCGATCAAACCCTCAGCCCCTGCACCTACTTGCAGGCACCTTAGCTCTGCTGAGCTAACCAGCTAGCCCTAGGATCTATGTTTATGGGAGATACATATTCATTTTGAGTCAGTGAGACAAAAAAAGACTCAAGTATTCTGTGAGAAGAAACACAGGGACAAAGATGTACTTACCTCTTGCAGATAACAGCATACCACAGTGGTGACCTGTAGAACCCCTTCTGAAAGAGTTGCATGGAAAAGGGAAGGAAAGTGGCATGATTATTTTAATCTCAACTGTAGAATTTCAATGCAATCTGGCAAAAAGATCTTCCATGAAGGGCTGCCCTCAATCCATGCAGCAGTGCAATTTGTAATCCACTTCCCCACTGCTATGCTTGGTCAAAGCTGAGAAGTCATGGTGTCTTGTTTCGCTGTTTTGCAGCACATGTGGGCTTGAGTGGCTGCACGGGGAAGTGTGCAGGGTCATCTGAGGACTGCTGCTGGCAGACTTGGCAGCAGCAGGGGGCTCTTGGAGCCCAGTGGGTCATGTGCAGGCAGCTGCAGTTGTAAGGAAAGAAGAATGATCACGTGACAAGATAATCAAGTCCAATCTCCAAAAGTGATGCCTTGTGACCGTTCTCCGACCTTCTGGCTGTTAGAGGCAAGAAATCAGATGGACCTGGGGGCACTCTCTGTTCCAACTCATACAACAAATTCTGGGTTCATGCTGTGTGGTGCTCAACGACGCCACAGCTCTAGAATGCTAGTGGGATGTGGCATATTATAGGCCCCTCGAGATAGTAAATCAGGCTGACATTTTGGGTAACACTTAGCTCCATACTGATCGCTGTTTATGCCCCATTAAAATGAATGAGAAGACCTCGCAGATGCCCTTCAACTCAAAAATACACCTTGCTCAGGGAGTGATTTTGAGGAAGCCACTGTGAATCTTGAAATGAAGAGATTCACCCTGAGATCATTCAGGATCCTAGAATCTTATAAATTCCTACTATTTCATGCAGGCTTATGTTTTCTTTTATTTTTATTTTTTACAGTACAGTGATTTTTGACAAAGTCCTTAAAACCCAGACCATCAGCCTTCTATTCCTCTAAAATGTTCTGGTGACATTATAGGGAAATAAATCATTCTTTCTTTAAATGCTAATTTTAATAGGACAAATTATTGGCACTTAATGTGTAATTAGGGTACTTACTCATAGCTATAATGATATTTGGGAATTGTTTGTGTAACAGACATTTTCAGGGTACAGAAAGATAGATGAAGAGGTTAGGAGGCTATAATATACATGTGTTCACAGATATTAATTATTTCTGTGCCTTTAATGTTGGTTTGGAATACATGAGGAACAAAAACAACATTGCCTTTGGGGAAAAGCTCTGGCCGAGGTCCTTCTGTTGCATTATTGCAGAGATCTGTGGTTTTATTCCAGCATTTAAAATATGGGTTATGAAAACATTTCTTTATTCTACCGGCAGTACTAATAAAAACAAGTTAAACTACAATTAAGTCATGAAAATGCCATATTCTTGTAAATTGGTCATTAATAAAACAATTTAAATAATTATAATGTGTTAACTTAATCAGTGATTGCTTCATGTCAACATAATTATTCTAAATTTCACCTTCAGTTAAACAAATTGATTTGCAGTTAGAGAATGTCTTCTAAAATAATTTCCTTCAGAACTATCCATACCATAAGCTTTAAACTCACATATTCAAATAAGTCCTTTCCTGACCTCTCAGATTAGAGCAGACCTGTGTCCTGGCCACTGGGTTTGCTTTCCCTGCAGCGTCTTCTGCTCAGCAAAGCACAACAGCTCATTTCCTCCTACCAAGTCAGGCTGAATCTGCTGAGATCCTGTTTGCACTGCTGCTGCCATGCATAGGCTCTCCTTAACATGGTGCAGGTGAATCTGTGGCCACCGCTATGCTGCTTTTCTGATGCAATGAGTCTCGTCCACTTGTTGGGATCAAAACCCTCAGCGCTGCCTCTCCAGGCACTCACTTGGAGTGCAACCCACGCTGCCCCATCTCCTGGCTCACTTGGATGCCCAACTGTGGCCTCCTCCATGTTCCCAGTGATGTCCAATACCTAGCTCCCTGAGCGCCTCACATTTCTGCACCCTAGGCTGTGGTCACTCTGTCTTCTCTACCTGCGAGGCTTCTTTTTTAAGTTTGGCAATGAAGAAACCTAGTGTCCAGTTGGAAAGACAGAGACAGTGCTGGCTAAATGCGGGGTATTTAATCTCAGGAATCATTAAAAAGCTGAAAGGTCCAACAGGGAATGATGAAGCAACTGAGAGATGCATAGACAGGAAGCTGCTAGCATTGTCGGGACTGGAAGACAAGAAAAATAGACAGGAATCTTTTTGTGGTAATAGAGGAAAATGGAGTCATGGCCATAGGTAGAAGTATCTCCCAGATAAAGCCAGACACAGACGTGGTCAGTCTCCTGCCTTCCTCCAGAGGTTTCTGCCCAAGTGTCCATTGTCTGAACCAAGTCTGAGGCCAACAGGCAAAGGAACTGGGAAAGCTTTTATGAGTCAACACTCCTAGGGTATCGAGCAGCACAAAGGAAAGGCAAGCCGTGGATATGAGAGCACAGAGGCAGGTCTCTTGTGCTTACCTTCTCCATGAAACTACTCCTCTCCTGTTAATGCCATGCTCAATCTCATCCTCTGTTACACCATTGCAACCTCCCTGACAGCCTGCTTAAAAACCCACTTCATTTTCCTGAATTTATTGGGTCCAATGGAGTGGAAGTTAATTAAAACAAGAACCTACTGTATTCATTGTGGTCATCCCAGAACCAGTACAGTGTGTGATTATTGTAGTGATTTTTATTATTGCTCAAGGATAGTTTATACTGCATTAGAGAAGGGAGAACATTGGCTGCAGAGATCAGAGTGTGATGTGTGGGAGAAATCTCATGCTCTGAGGAAAGGGAGGGAGGGGAGGAAAAGCAGGAAGAGGAAAGACCTCGAGAGCAGAAGGGAAGTGAGTAGCAAAGGAATGGTGAGCATCTAAATCCCTTGGTTTAACAAGCTGCTGTCATGTTGGAGGCGCTTTCCATGTTTGCCCTTTTACTCTTTCCTCAGTGTGGAATCCCTTGGTGTGATACTCCCTTTGGGGGGCTCTAGGCAGGACTGCACAATTCTGCATGCAGTTATGCTGCCTAAGAGTGAAAACACTTATAAACTCTTCCAATTACTAAGGGATGGGCCAGCGAAGGAGATTTAAAACTATGGAGAGAAATGTGCTTCCAAGGGAATGATTCAGTGTTGGGCTTGTTGGGCTTCTTAAATATTTTTTTTTAAATTTAAGAATAAGCTTTTAAATTCTGAATTGAAAATCACTTGAGTATAACTGTCCTTTTTTTTTTTTTTTTTTTTTGATATGTGTGTCTAGAGTAGCAAGTCCTTCACCATGTATACATGTTTCCTATTTTATAAAATGAAAAGATCAAGGGATGGGGGTGTAGATCAATGGTAGAACACTTGCCCAGCTTGTGTGGCTCTGGGTTTGATCCCAAGCATTGCAAAAATAAATGAAAGATAGTAAAATAAATGAAAGAGTAAATTAGAAGTAGTTTTGCTTTAAAAAAAGAAATTCTGGGGAGCTGGGGAGATAGTTCCATGGCCCAAGTGCCTGCCTGGTAAGCGCAAGGTCATGAGTTTAAACCTCAGTCCCGCAAATAAATAAATAAATAAATAGATAGATAGATAGATAGATAGATAGAAAGAGATTTTCTAATTACAAAATCAGCACATTGTTGTGTCCTATTTGGACAGTACATAAAAGTACATAAATGGGGGCTACGTACTTTTATGTACTGTCCCTGCTCAGCAGACTAAAGTGCCTGGTTAGGAAGACTGTAGCCACTATGGTTAGATCCCTAGCGTGCGTGCTGTCCCCAACACCATCGGGATGCACTGAGACGAGGATTGAGACTGGGCATGGTGGTATGCGCCTGTAATCCTAGCACTTTGGGAGGCTGAAAACAGGAAAATCACTACAAATACAATCTATGTAGTGAGACTCTGTAGATCCTGTAGATCGTACCCTAATAAATAAATAAATAAATAGATAAATAAATAAATAAATACAGAAAAAAACAGAGAAAAGTCCTTCACTGATGACACTCACTATAAATGCATCTAGCCTTATTTTCTTTAAAAATGAGATCACTCTACCTTTAAAAAAAAAAGAAAGAAAGAAAGAAAGAAAGAAAACAAAAAACTGGGGATTAAACCCAGCTCCTTACGCTTGTGAGGCAGGTTCTTATGCCACTAAGCTATCTCCTCAGCCCTACTCCACCTTTTTATACATCAAAATTAATACATACATTTTCTTCTGCAGCAAACATAAATTCATCGTTTTTTAAAGGCTGCATTGTATTTCATTACAAGTTACTTAATTCTCTGCTGAGCATTTGTGTACCACTGTGTGTTTTTTAAATTCTGTGCTACATTGTTGTATTAGTTTTGTCCTGTTGCTGTAACAAGTCACTACATACTCAGTTGTTTCAAACAAGATAAATTTATTCTTTCGTGGTTCCAGAGGTCAGAAATCCAAAATCAGTATCGCTGGCTAACTTTGTGGGTGAAATAGTTCTTTCTGGTGACAAGAGAGAACCACTGCCTTCTCTCTTGCAGCTCTGGAGGTGACCTGTTTTCTTTCTTCATCCTTCAAACCTATGGAAGTCTGCCACTTCCGTGTTGCTTCTGCTGTCACGTGACCTCTACTTGTTTCCTCCTACTTCTTACTGGAGCAAGAACCTTGCAATTGTATGAAGTTCCCTTGC
Organism: Myocastor coypus; assembly: GCA_004027025.1. Taxonomy (NCBI): domain Eukaryota; kingdom Metazoa; phylum Chordata; class Mammalia; order Rodentia; family Myocastoridae; genus Myocastor; species Myocastor coypus. The sequence continues at coordinate 41,420 of PVJA010014770.1, read as the reverse complement.
ATAAACCTCATAATTTCCTCATCTTCACACTTTTAATCTCAAGTGCAAAGTCTTTTTGCCATACGAGGAAGTGTTCTACAATTCTGAGTATTCATGCATTTGGGGAACACGATTCAGTCTACCTCACTGCTATAAACGGCATGGTAGGTACCTTCTGAGACTTATTCCAGCTCTAGAATTTCATGACAAGGCTTTTAGAAGGATGAGGGTAATTGCTGTAGCTTCAGACCGATTTATGAGAACAGGTGGAAACAGTAAATAGAAACTGAGAGTTACAAGCGGTGCTAGCTCCGATTGCCACTGGCTTGTTAGGGCCTTTTCTTTGCCTCAGTATCCTCATTTAGAGCCGATAGAGTTACAGACTCTTCGGATCATGTATCCTGTAGTTCTTGGAATTGAAGCGCTATAAGTGGTGTAATAAAGGCACGACAAAAGTGCATTTAAAATATTAATGATGAGGATGAGCGTAGAGTATCTAAGAGTCAGTAGCTGTGAACATGTTTCAATTAACTAGAATCTTGGAAGAAAACATCCCCTTAACCTTAATGGTACCTATAATTAAACACCGACGGTGGACAGGAAGTTTTCTATGGACTACTCATAATCCCCTCAGAAATCTCATAAATTACAAAGCAATCTACATTAAAAAAAAAATTATTAGTGAGTAGCAGAATCGTTGACCTGTGCCATGTGCCCATGGACCCAAGTGTTGGCTCTTAAATGTAATCCTGTTGCTCTTGCGCACACTGTTCAGAATTAACTGCAACCGCGGTGTGAGACCCAGATTGCACATTTCTGGAACAAATGGTAACACCCTATCATAGGGGGTGGGAGGGAGCTGGAGTTCTGGTGGTGTTTAATGAATAGTTGTTTGGGAACCTGCCCAGTGGGGTTGCAGACACTCCGCTGCTTCCTAAAGCATTTTTTTTTCTCCAAGGCGGTACAGCGGCGAGGAGGGAGATTTGTCCCTTGCCTCCCGCTGTGTGGACTCGAGCTCGCGGTCAGGACATGCACGTGCTGGCACTGTGGCCAGCGAGTTGCCAAGTTCCCTAGGCTTATGGAAACCAGATGGAAACTGGAGTCGAAGTTCCCAGCCACAGAAACGAGGCCGCACGGCTTCTCTGGACGATTCTCTAGATTTCAGAAGGCAAAATGCCCTCTCTTCTCTTCCCACCAGCTCACTTCTCCTTCTCAAACCATGAGTCATTTTCGGAGATACAGCCTTTCCTTCTGCCTTGCCCAGATAGTCTTTCTTCTTCTTCTTTAAAATTTGTAATTGCAACTTTGTTTATAGCAAAAGTTCTGTTTGCATGTTATAAATTGTAACCAAGAGGAATAATATCCACAAAACAGTCAGGGCTGGCATACACTTTGAACAGCCTAGATTGATAATGGGAGGTCTTGCTTAACTTTACTAACCTCTAATAGCATTTGGAGAGAATTAAACAAATGCATAGTTAAACAATCAACCAAACAAAAGCAAAAAAGCAAACAGAGCTGGAATAGTAGAGAGGGGAGGCTTCAAATGTCCTTGTGAGCCGTGAAAGCCGGCAGGATTGAGCCTTTTGGACTTTATTGTGAGTTCTCAGGGAATCAGCATTTTAGGAATAGGGGAAGTATTAAAATTCATTGAATCATTAATTGCATCTGCCTAGCTATTCTCTACCTGAAGAGCCCAGAAGAAGCCAGGGCTTATTCATTCTATTGTAAAATAGGCTGACCATCAAAAAGCTGACTTGCTATTTAGGAATTTGTGTAGTAATAGCAAGAGCAATGACAATTGTAAAAGTATAGGAGTACAGGAAGAACATAAAACAGGAAGAGTTGAGAATGTGATTAACTGACTCTTTGGATAGTTGCATTCTAGTGTGTTATTTTGGGGGAAGTTCAGCTATGTCAAAAACCTGAAGATATAAATTAAAATATTCTGGACTCTTATTCTTATTTGTGGTGTGATTTTAACAATATATTTAACCTCTCTGAGTTGCTTTTTGGGCATCAGAACTGAAGTTTAATGAAGGAGTTTAAGATGTTACACAGCCCAGTGTGGGGAATGGGGCAGTATCTTCTGTTTGTGGTACCCACTCCGTAAATGCTCTGAGTGTCTCACCTACGCACGGGGTAAGCTTAGGCACAACCCTCTTGCACTTGTCCTTTCTGCGGGGTTGTCCTGCTTGGAGGAATCAGCAGTTGGTAGAAGTTGGGGCCAGATAGTTGTCACCTCAGAGTCTGACCTGTGGCCCCTGAGATGACTGAATTCAAAGGGCACTAGGAAGCTGGGTGTGACTGCACATGCCTGTGGTCCCAGCACTTTGGGAGGTCAAGGTAGAAGGTTCCCAGATTGAGGCCAACCTGGGCAATTTAAGTACTTTGTGAGACTCTGTCTCCAAAAGAAAGAAGAAAGAAAGAAAGAAAGAAAGAAAGAAAGAAAGAAAGAAAGAAAGAAAGAGGAAAAGAAAAAAATTAGGAATATATCTCAGTGCAAAGATTCAATCACTAATATCATAGCAAAAAGAAAAATATGGAATTAGGCAAACACATAGTAGACATAAAAACAAGTGCTTTTCGAATGAAAGAAAGCAAAAGGGAGAAAAAGGAATGAGTTACAATATTCTACTTTTTTCTACTTGGATTTTAAAAACTAATTTCTTTCTTTCTTTCTTTCTTTTCTTTTTGAGACAGAGTCTTGCTATGCAGTTCAGGCTGGGCTTGAGCTCACTTTTGTAGCCCCAGGCTGGTCTCAAACTAGCACCAATCCTCCTGCCTCAGCCTCCCAAGTGCTGGGATTACAGGTGTGAGCCACCACGCCCGGCTCTAAAAAACTAATTTCTGAAGAGCCTGCTTAACTCTGCTGAGGACTTCTCCCAAATCACTGCACACTTTTACAACGCCGGCCACTGCTTCTGTGTCCAGTCCCCAATAGTGAGGTTCAAGGTGTGGAAACCGAGACTGTAGTCCCCGAAAGCACGTTTCTGAAAGCCCATGGTGAAAGAAATGAACTAGCAGATTAACAAACAAAACAGAGCACAAGCAGAGACAACATCCCGTCCTCTCTCTCTTTTTCCACTTTTGGGCTAATTGTTTTGTTTCCCACACTCAGGTTCTTTACAGAACTGGCCACGTGTTGCTCACTTCCTGTTCTCTGTATTGACACAGTAATTGCCAGTTCTTACATGTACCTCATCAGGAAGGTGACCCAGGATTTTTTCCTGGGTAGAAGCAAAAAATCCTTGCCAAGTTTTTTTTTTTTTCATAATGGTGCGGCATCCAAGATAAATGAACAGAGCATGCAAACATAATAGTGGCTGATGACTTTCAAGGCACCAGCCCACCAAAGAATTTTGTGTTGCTCATAATAGACCATGATATGTTTGAAACCAAATGTATAACCCATCTCGTTCTCTCTCTCTGTCTCTCTCTCTCTCTGTGCCTGTCTCTCTATCTCTGTCTCTGTCTCTCTCTCCCCTCTCTCTCTGCCACTCAGAGTGCCCAGTAGGGGGATCATGTAGTATGTGGTGCCGGGGATCGAACTCCAGTTCTTGTATTTGCCTAAGCAGGCACTCAGTCTGCTAAGCTATCTTGCCAGCCCTCAACACTCATCAATTGTCTTGACCCTGCAGGGACTTTCCTCTTTTTTCCCTATTTCTTGTGAGGGAATTATTCTTCTCTACATCAACTGAGATGCTTGTCTCTTCTGTCTTCTTTCCTCAGCACACGAATTTGGTTATCAGATTCTGTTGTTTCTATTTCATTTGCCAATCTGAACTTGTAGCTTTATTGCAGCACTTACTGTTTGACTAGGTATAAGTCATTTGCAATCTCTGAAGCCTGGCTTCCTTATAACACAACTAGATGATAATCTTGTCTGCCTCTCTCAGGTAGTTGTTGCTCACAGAGCTGATAATGAAGAGGAAGAACTTTGTTCGTGTGCTGCTGGCACTATTAGTCATTGCTGCATATATGATGTGACCTTCTAAGATAATCAACCACACTTGTTCATCCCCAGACTCTCCTGGTTTTGGCAGTGAGAATTCCATATCCTAGGAAGCCCTTCCATCCTTTGCAAAACAGGATAATTGGTGATCCTCCCTTTCTTCTCTGGGCGCTTTGGCCCCTTTCTGAATCAGCTCCTTTCTGTGTGTACTCAAGTCTTTCCAAGAACACTCAGGCCCATCTTCTCCCAGAACCGCCCATCTGTCATCACCAACATGGTTTCTCTGAGGTGCAGTATGTGGGGAATTATTTCCATACCCTAGCTATTGTGCTGGCTCATAATGAGAGGGAAAAATGGAGACAATAAGGGCACAGTCAAGACTGCCATGAGGGGCCCGCCTGAGACTTCCAGCCTGCCTGAGACCTCCGGCTGCTGCGTCAGACCTCCTCTGGCCCACCTGAGACCTCTGGCCCACCTGAGACTTCTGGCTGCCTGAGACTTCCTCTGGCCCGCCTGAGACCTCCAGTCCGCCTGAGACCTCCTCCGGCCCACCTGAGACTTCTAGCTGCTTGAGACCTCCTCTGGCCTGCCTGAGACCTCCAGCTCGTGTGAGATCTCCGGCCCACCTGAAACCTCCAGCCCGCCTGAGACCTACAGCCTGCCTGGGACTTCCAGCCCACGTGAGACCTCTTGTGGCCCACTGAGAGTGCAGCCTATCCGGCATCAGGCCCACCACATCAGACCTCCTCCAGCTCACTGCAAGCGCAGATGATCCATCAGCTAGGTTGGCCATGTGAGTCAGGCCTGCAGCCAGACATAATTGTAGCCTACTCAGCACCAAGTCTGTGACATGAGTCAGACCTCTGGCTTAGGCTATCCAGCAGCGAGGCCTGCCAGATGAGTGAGACCTCCCTCCCTCAGCCTACAAGCAGCTCAGCCGACCAAGCAGTGTGGACTGAACAATTGACCCGTGGGCACGCAGTCCTGGATCAAAGGTCACTGCCATACAGAATGATACACGCAGGAGCAAAATGCAACCTCAGGTCCTGAACCCACCTGTAACAGATACAGGAGACAATGCTTTACAAGAAAATGGGAATCATGCAGGCAATATCTCTAAATTGTTAGCTTCCGAGGTACACAGACAAGTTCAAAAATGTATAGAACAACTCAGATCAGAGATAACATGTGAAGTAAAAAAAAAAAAAAAAGAAAGAAATGTATGAATTAATAGACTCTGAAGTAGAAAAACAACATACAGAGGAAACAAGGGCAGAAACAACCTCTGAAGTTAAAAAAAAAGACTTCTCTAAATTAATAGCATCTAAAGTAGGGGAAGAACTACAGAAAGGAAGAGAGGAGAACAGAGCAGAAATGATCTCTGAACTAGAGAGAAAAAGGTTAACTATAATGAGAGATTTCAGTATCACTAAAGAAGACACTGATAAAAAATTAGAGGAGGATAAAATGATGGACTCCCTGATGGAGCAATATAGGAAAGAAATACATCACATGAAAGAGTTTCAAAGAGATATACAAGAAAATAAAATCTCAATCATAAGCTGGCAAAACCATATGAAACAAAGCGAAGATAGAGTCTCAGATCTTGGAGACACCATTGCAGTTAGTGAAAAGGTAAGAAAGAGTGTCTTAAAAACAACCAGGATGCAGGAAAAAATAATTCAACATCTGCAAGATGCAAAAATGAACAATGTGAGATTAATAGGAATCAATGAGAAAGAAGGAGTTGACACAAATGATATAAAAAGAATATAGGAAGGAGTAATAGCAGAAAACTTCCAAAATTTGAGAAAAGAATTGGGCATTCAGATAACTGAAGCATATAAAACTCCAAATAACATCAACCAGACTAAAAATATACCCAGGCATATAATAGTCAAGATCCCAGAAATTCAGCAAAAAGTAATATAGTAAAGGCTGATAGAGAAAAGAAACAGATCACATTTAAAGGAAAACCCAACCGAATAACAGCGGATTTCTCTTCACAAACCATGAAGTCAAGAAGAGCATGGAGCAGAGCACTGCAAGTCCTCCATGAAAACAAATTCCAGCCCAGAATTCTGTACCCAGCAAAACTCTTCTTCAAGGATGAGGAAGAAATGAAATACCTCCATGATAGGGAACAACTAAAGAATTTCATGACATCAAAGCCAACCCTACAAGATATACTAAAAAAATTTTTATAGAGAGACCAAAACGACCTGAACTCAACAAATGAGAACACAAAGAACCCATGAAATAGGGCAACCCAATTAAACACAGGAGAAAAAGGGGTAAATAGTAGTAAATAAAATTCATGTAAATCATAAGTCAATACATTTCAATTATAGCCATCAATGTAAATGGACTCAATTCTCCAGTTAAAAGAAATAGACTGGCAGAGTGGATAAGGAAGCAAAATCCAACCATATGGTATATATAAGAATCAGATGTAAATCATAAAGAAACTCATAGGCTAAAATTAAAGGGTGGAAAACAATGCTGCATGCTCCAGCACCTCAGAAAAAAGCAGGGGTAGCAATCTTGTTTGCAGACACTCTAAACTTCAGACAAAGTTTGGTCAAATGAAATAAAGATGGCCACTGCATACTGGTTAGGGGAAAAATTCAAGACAAAGTGGTTATGTATGCACCAAACACAGGAGCATCAAGTTATATAAAACAAACCTTAATGGACATGAAAAATCTCATATCCAATACCACAATCTTAACAGGAGAATTAATACCCCTTTATCCCAAAAACATAGGTTAAGCAGACCAAAAATTAGCAAACAAGTATCAGACTTGAACTGGAACCTGAAACAACTGGACTTAGTGGACATACACAGAGTGTTCCACCCAAACACTTCAGAATACACATTTTTTTCAGTTACACATGGGACATTTTCTAAAATGGACCACATATTAATCCATACATCATGCTTAAGTATATGCAAGGAAACAGAAATTATCCCATACACACTATCTGACCACAGTGCAATGAAACTACAAATAAATGACAAAAGAAACCACAAAACTCCAGAAATAAGTGAAAATTAAGCAGCATCCTTCTCAGCAACCAGTGGGTTACAGATGAAATTAAAAAGAAATTAAACAATATCTACAATTTAATGAACATTCAAACACAACTTATGGGAATTTATGGGATGCAATAAAAGTTCTTAGAGGGAAATTTATAGCTCTGAACTCACACATTAAGAAAAGAGAATGGGAATAAATAAAGACGCTCATGTAGTCCTGAAACTGACAAGAAATGGAAGAGTAAATGAAATACAAAGCCAAAGACAGGAGGAAATTACAAAGATTAGAGCAGAAATCAATTCAAATGAAGCAAAGAAAACGATACAAAGAATTAATGAATCAAAAAGCTCATTCTTTGAAATATTAAATAAAATTGATAAGCCCCTAGCTAACTTCATCAAAAAGAGGAAAGGACTGAAATTAATGTATTAAGGAATGAAAGTGTGAAATTACTACAGACCCAACAGAGATTCAGAAGATCAGAAATAGATACTTTGAGAATCTTTACTCTCACAGAACTGAAGACAAAGAAGAAATGGACAGATTTCTAGGAATGTATAAATTACCAAAACTGAATCAAGAAGATATAAGAACTCTCAACAAGCCAATTACACCCAATGAAACACAAAATGTAATAAAAACCTACTGACAAATAAAAATCCGGGCCGAGAGGGATTCACCACTGAATTCTACAAGAAATTCATAGAAGACATAAGCCCAATACTTCTCAAACTCTTCAATGAAATTGAGAAGGAAGCAATCCTCCAAAAATCATTCCTAGAAACAAATATTACACTGACACCAAAAGCAGAAAAATACACAACTAGAAAAGAGAACTACAGGCCAATTTCTCTCTTGAACATAGATGCAAAAATTCTCAATAAAATTTTTACCACTAGAATGCAACAAATCAAGAAGATTATACACCATGACCAGATAGGATTAATCCCAGAAATGCAAGGATGGTTCAATACATCCAAATCTATACACGTGATACACTATATCAATAAAGTCAATGCCAAAAATCACATGATTGTCTCAATTGATGCAGAAAAGCTTTTGGCAAAGTCTAACACTCATTCATGTTCAAAATCCTTCAGAAACTTGCAATAGAGGGTCTCTACCTCAATCTAATAGAAGCCGTCTATGACAATTCAACAGCTAACATAAATCTAACTGGCAAAAAACTGCAGCCTTTTACTCTCGAATCTAGTACAAGACAAGGATGTCCCCTATCACCACTCCTATTCAATATAGTTCTGGAATCATTAGCTACAGCCATTAGACAGGAGAGAAATACAATGAATAAAAATAAGTAAAGAAGAAGTTAAATTATCATTATTTGCTGATGACATGATAATTTATTTGGAAGACCCCACAAAACTCCACCAACAAGCTACTAGAATTAATATACAAATTCAGCAGCATATCAGGTTACAAAGTTAACACACAAATGTCAATGGCCTTCTCTATACAGATAGCAAACACACTGAGAGAGAAATTAGACAAACAATACCTTTTATAATAACACCGAAGAAAATGAAATACTTAGGAGTTAACCAACTGAGGAGTAGAAAATCTTTTCAATGAAAATTACAGTACTCTGAAAAAAGAGAACCTAGAGGATTTCACAAAATGAAGGTATATTCCCTGCTCCTGGATAGGAAGAACCAGCATTGTGAAGATGGCCATACTTCCTAAACTGTTATACAGATTTAATGTGATTCCTACTAAAATACAATCAACATACCTTACAGAACTGGAGAAGTCATTTCTGAAATTTAATTAGAACCAAAAAATACCCAGAATTTCAAAGACAATCCTGGACAACAAAGGCAAGGCAGGAGGCATTACAATTCCTGACCTAAATTTATATTACAGAGCTACCATGATAAAAACAGCATGGTATTGGCAAAAAGGTAGACTTGAGGAACAGTGGAATAGATTAGAAGATGCAGAAGTAAATTCAAACACACTCAGTCAGCTTATTTTTGAAAAAGGGGCCAAACATATTCACTGGAAGAAAGATAGCCTCTTTAAAAAATGGTGCTGGACAAACTGGCTCTCCACATATCAAAAACTAAAACTTGACCCAGGTTGATCACCATGCCCTAAACTAAAGTCAACATGGATTAAAGATCTAAATATTAAAACAGAAACCCTAAACTTCCTAGAGGAGAAAGTCAGAGGAAATCTTGAAGACATCAGAGTAGGCAAAGAGTTCATGGACAAGAATGAAAATGCATGTTTAACACTAGATAGAATCAGTAAATGGGGCCTCCTGTGGCTGACAAGTTTTTTCATGTCAAAAGAAATTATCAACAGAGTGAAAAGTCAACCCACGAGTTCTGAAAAGATTTTAACTAATAAATATTCAGACAAAGGTCTTCTATCTAGAATTTATAGAGAACTAAAAACCATTAGGGTTCCAAAATTCAAAGATCCAATCCAGAAATTGGCATCTGAGATGAACACACACTTCTCAGAGAAAGAAATTCAACAAGCCTATAAATACATGAGAAATGCTCCACATTACTAGCCATTAGTGAAATGCAAATCAAAACAACATTTAGATACCATCTCACCCTAGAAAGAATGGCTATCATAAAGAAATCAACCAGCAACAAATGTTGGAGAGGCTGTGGGGAAAAAGGAACATTTCTCCACTGAAAGTGGGAATGCAAACTGGTACAACCATTATGGAAAGCAGTGTGGAGATGCCTTAAAACTTAGAGCTGGAAACCCCATTCAATCCAGCTATCCCCCTACTGGGAATTTTTCCAGAATAAATGAAAACATCATATCATAGTGATATCTGTGCACCTATGTTCATAGCAGCACAAATTGTGATAGCCAAATCCTAGAAACAACCAAAATGCCCATCATCTGAAGAATGGTTGAAAAAAGATGTGGTATTTTCATAAAATGGAATATTACTCAGCTATAAGGAATGATAAACTAGAAGACTTCATGTACAAATGGACGTATCTTGAACGTATACTCATAAGAGAAATTAACCAGTCCTACATATGCAAATATCGTATAGTCTTCCTAGTGTAAGGACTGAATAGAATAAATAAATAAATAAATAAATAAATAAATAAATAAATAAATAAATAAATAAATAAATAAATTTTGGGCAGTACCAGGAATCAGTCTCAGGACCTTGCATTGTCTGCATTATCAAGCCCTATAATTTTTTTTAGAAGAGTGACTTAAATACAAAATGGATTTGGAAGAGTTAAAAAAATTAATGTTTATTGAAAGTGTTAACATTTAATTGTTTGATCAGTCCTACATATCTATGTCTGTTTTTTTTTTTTTTTTTTGTCTTTTTTGAGACAGAGTCTCACTATGCAGTTCGGGCTGGTCTTGAGCTCACTTTTGTAGCCCAGGTTGGTCTCAAACTTGCACTGATCCTCCTGCCTCCACCTCCCGATTGCTGGGATTATAGGCATGCATTACCATGCCCGGCAATGTCTGTTGATCTATACTGATTTGATGATGAAAATATGTAATGCAACCACTGTTAAATTTTTCTTGTTTTGAAATTCTGTACTTTATGTGCTCTTGTTGCTGTGTTTTTCTGTTTTTGTTTCTGCTATTTTTACTCTTCAAAATAAAAATAAACAAACAAATATTAATTAATTAATTAATTAATAAAAGTCCACCATGAGGATAGAAAGAACAGAAGACATTTTCTCTGGCATCTGAGTAGGGTCCAAAGTTGTTGTTGAGCTGCCAGGTTCCTGCCTAGACATCTGGTGTGAGGCTGGCTGAAGGTCTCTATCTTGAAATGCTCACCCTATTCCACATGAACCCTATTGTTTTGGAACATTGAAAGGCATGGGAGTTTTGAGATCATTTTGATTTAAGTTCATGGTAGGACTAGTTACATAGCCATGGAAAATGAAAACAGGAGTCACTATCTGGAAAACCCAGTTTTCCCTTTCCATAAAGTTGTCATGTCAATGGCCAATGGGTAAACTCTAAAGGACTGTGACCTCTGATAGGGACACTCTTTCTGGATGGGAGCAGTGAGAAGTACCTACAGAGTCACCAGCTGGAAGTGTGGGGGTGCTGCTAGCATGTGGCAAAGACAACCAATATCCTGTCTTCTCTCAGGATGCTGCGGTCCCATGCTGGGTACTTGTCCTCTGCACATCTTTAGAGAATTTCTGGGGTTGTACACAAGGGTAGTGGTAGATATTTTCCTGCCAACAAGATCTGGTTGATGTTTTGGGTGCAGAATCTCTTAGTTGTTGGGTAGAGCTGGTGCTAGGCTCAGATAGCAAGAGATCAAGAACCCATTGAGGCAGGCAAGGAGGCAACGAGAGCAGAGAGTGCGCAAGAGTTCGAAGGTCCTGGCTCCCAGAATGTATGCCCTTGGCTTAGTGGACTTCACTTGTAAAATTCAAGTTCAAAGAAGGTAGTGGCAGCTGGAATCTTTCTGACCTTGGATTATGAATCCATGAAAGCAGCTCTACTTCTGGAGTGAGTTTGCCTTTCTATTACTTGAGATAAGTTGCATTATTTTGGAAACATGGACATTATCACTAAGGCCTAGAATAAATGCCATTTCATCTAGATAACGTACTTCCTAATGCTTGTGAAGTTTGTACATATCCAACCCTGCTAAATGAGTATTCTTATCATCTTCGTTGTTTTGCCAGGAAAATACTAAAGTTCAGTGATACCCAAGCACTTAACCACTCCCACATACAAATGGCAAGCCTGGTGTTTAAACATCAGCTTTTCAACTTTCTGGAGCTTGGAAACACACTTAGACGTGTGCTTCCAAACTTCTGCAACATTCTGAACCCTGCTCAGAACATTTTGCTTTGCTCCTTAGCCATCTGAATTCTTGCCCATTTCTCCCACTGGACTGGAAGTGATATGTGCTTTAGACTGAGATTTGCCCATCTGTGAAGCCTCTGCAGAGCTTCACAGGCAAGAGTGGTCCCTGGAGATGGCACTTCTGCTGTGTAGGTGCTGGAGAACAAATGTAGGTGCTCTGCCTCTCACAGCCACTGGGTGTATGTGAATGCCTTTTCTAAGGGATCTCATGGCAGATCCTCTGGAGAAGACCTTTTTTTTTTTTTTTTTTTTTTTTTTTTTTTTTTTTTTTTTTTTTTTTTTTTTTTTTTTTTTTTTTTTTTTTTTTTTTTTTTTTTTTTTTTTTTTTTTTTTTTTTTTTTTTTTTTTTTTTTTTTTTTTTTTTTTAATGTGAAGACCACAGATCTTCAGCAGGAGGCCATGTGCCTGCAAGTCCAGAGTATTCTCAATCTTTCATGGGTTACTGGATCAGGAAGAAAGAGCTTGCTTATTTTCTTGCTTATGGTTTATTTTTAAAAATAATTTAATTGTTCAGTTGATAGCCTCCCACTTCCCTCAAAAAGAATGTTCCTCCCAAGGCCTTGTAGCTCATGGGAGATGTTTGTAGGGAACACCAAAATCTTTGGGGCAGCTAGAAATTATAGGAGAGGGGCTCTTGCACATTTTAATCATATTTTTAAAGTAAACTTCTACCCTTGTTGTTAAGATGACCTTACCAAGTGAGCTTCAATACTGGAACCCTTGGCCTGAAAACTGAGCATGGTAAAATAGCAGTATTTTGTCAAATGTATATTAGAAATTCAGAGCACATATAAATATAAAGATTTATACCCCTTTCTCATTTTTTTTTAATCCTGAAAAAGTAACTATGTCTATGGACTTCCAGACCATTCCAGGATGTCTAGTTGATCCCAAAATGTAACTCTGAATTTCATGCAATATTTTCTTACTTTCACCAAATTGTCAATTTTTATTAAGCTACTTCGGGTTGGCTTCTGGCACTTTCAAACCAAAAACCCTGCGCGTATGTGTCACTAGTATTGCCATTTGGAACCAAGTTAGTCCGCAAATCATATTCCCCATTAAATTGAGGGTTTCTTAAAGTTAGATGTTTGTTACTCCACATCTCCTGTCACTATTAAACAAATGAATTAGTGCATATAAGATGGGAGCCTGTTGGGTTAATCTGCTCATCTAGGACATCTTCCTGCTGGAACAGTATATACAGTTGCCATTTATTTTAAAGTAGTATGAGTATATTATGATTCATCTTAGATATATCTCAAGTTAACAATCACATATATAATATATACATGTATATGCAAAACACATCTGTAAGATTCCAGGAAACCATGTTCCAATAAAAAAGGAGAAAATTTTTTCAGATGCAAAGTGGCTATTAGGCAGATAAACTTAGTAAGTGGGTTGCATACCTAGGAGATAGGGCTCCAGAGAGCTAGTGAGAACAAGAAAGTTGATCTGGAACTGGATCAAGGACAACAGCTGTAGACCTACTCTGACAAAATCTTATTTACTAGAACTGACTCCAGGAGGATACCTGACTCTTCAGCCTTCGGTGTGTAATATGGATGATTCCCAAGTGGGGGGGGGGCTCAATACACAGACAGCCCTTTATGTGCACATGATTTCCTTGGGAGAGATGGAGACTAGTCAAGAGCTGATTACCATGCCCAGGAACACTCATGCAAGTCTGCCAAACTCAATAGCTAAAAAGGTCTTGACATGTTTCCATTTCTGATGCTGCCCTTATAAAATGTGTTGCTAATTAAAATAACTGCCAGCTCAGACTCCTGCAAGGAAGCCCATCCACGTGCACAGAGGTTGTTGTTTCTCATATATCTAGCTCTGGCTAAATAAAAGCTATAAAACTAGCAGCAGAACTTAACTAGCCAGGTTGGCTGGGGGAGGGGAGATCCTGCTTCATGTGAAAACAATCAGACAATGTGATGATCCAACCTTCCCTGCTCTAGGGAAGGAGAGGGTTAAGTAGAAGATGATGCCACTTCCACACAGTGCTATAGGCATGTTTGACTTGGCAAATGGAAAAAGGAGCACAAAAACACATGCCCTGACAAAGTCAAGTATTAAATCAATTTCAGTACACTTACCAAACTGAATTTGCAGCGTGTGTCTTACTTCTTCATCTGAGGAGTACTTTGTGCAGTTGCTTAAAAAATTCTTATCACAGCCGGGCGTGGTGGCGCATGCCTGGGCACTCGGGAGGCTGAGGCAGGAGGATCGATGGGAGTTCAAGACCAGCCTGGGCTACAAAAGTGAGCCCAAGGCCAGCCTGAATTGCATAGTGAGACCCTGCCTCAAAAAGACAAAAAAAAAAAAAAAATTCTTATCGGGTCATATGCTATCCCATGGATGCCTCTTTTGCTGGCTTCCCATTGCACTTGCATAAAGCCTACCAGGACTGGAAGACCTTCAGAGAGTCAAATCGCACTATCCTCACTGTGCTCTTTAAATACACCAAAGTACTTGTAGCATATTAGAAGCTTCAGAGTGTCTTTTCCCTCTGTGCCTTTCCAGATGATGTCCCATCTGCTTAGAGTGCCCATTGTATCTTCCCTTCCCCTTTGGCAAAGTGATAAGCAACTCCACAACTCATGTCTGCCACAAGTCCTCTTATTTAGGAAGCTTTCCCCGACATCCCTTCTTCCCAGCTGCAGCTCCCAGTCTGTCGAGATGCTTCCTTTGGATTTTTCTGACTCTTACTATCACACTTGCCAAATGCACCTGACATGGGTGCAGGAGCAAACCACACTACGGGTACATTTGGAGTCTAAATTTTGGAGCAGCCAAGTCCTTAATGTCGCACACACTTAATTGATTAAAAACTTGGTGAAGCCAAAGCTTTACTGGGACTGAGAACCATAGGTCCTACATAATCACTCTGACAAATGCTTGGTAGCATTAAATAATGTGTTCAATTATTCATCCAGTTATTCATTCCCTCATTCATTCACTGGAGAGTACCTGTGGTTTACTCTTGATATTGTATGGTTGATTGGGAGCTTCAGCTGCTCAGCATCAGGAGCAAGTATACCAGGTAGGAGCAGCCCAGGAAAAGGGCAAACTCAAAACTGAAAATATAATTGACCCAGAACACATATCACTTTCACGCCAATTCACAGTACAAGTGTAAGTGAAAATATTGCAAGTCAGGATTTGTGCAGTATCAATAAATTTTATTAAGTACTTACTTTGGTTGGACAAATTTTATTAAGTACTTACTTTGGTTGGACCTGCGTGAATGCTAGTGATTGTAGGCATGACGATACAAGTTAGATAGTTTTTTAATCACTGAAAGTTACAGTTTAGTTAGAGAGATATATGTTCATATTTATAATTATATGTGCAATCAGTAGAGATATTTAAAACAGTATGTGGGTCACAGAAAGCACCACTAAAAAAACTGCCATTAGAAGGGAAATTGTGAGGATATCCGTGCTAACAGACAGATGTCAGACAGGAGCAACAGCATAAAGAGTCACAGAAACATGAGTCTAAAGTGTTCAGGGAAAAAGAAAAACCAGCAAAGCTAGAGTAATACAACATAAATATGTAAAAGATGAACTGAAGAAACAAATGGGTGAGAGGCAGATCATAAAGAATTGAGTTGATGCTCTTTCTCTTTTGCTAGAGTGTACATGCTTTTTGCTGCAGGCTCACATACTATTGTTACTAGAATCTCCACACCTAACACTGTGTATGGTATTCAGGATACTTACAAATTATGGTTGAAACAGGGCAATGATGGGGAAAACATCAAATAGCATTGGAAATGCACATGAGATCAGAGACTTATTAAATTATTGAGAACTAAAAGGCACCTGTTGGAGAGCTACAAGAGGATTGAAAATGTAGAAACTGAGTAAATTCTAACCTTTCTCATCTAAAACTTTTCTAACAGGCTGGAGAGACAGTTCAATGGTCTAAAGCACCTGCTTAGGCAAAGTTAGGCAAATGTGCAGGGACCTTGGTTCAATCCCTAGCACCACATGCCTCAAAAGCCCTGCGCCAGAATGGGCTGAGCCAGCCAGCTAGCCAGCCAGCCAGCCAGCCAGCCAGCCAGCCAGCCAGCCAGCCAGCCAATAAATAAATAAATAAATAAATAAATAAATAAATAAGTCTTTTCTAGGAAACAAATACTGGTTAACTTTTTGACAGTATGACCTGTCCACTAACAAGGTTGTCTAAGTGCAAAGGCTCACTGTTCAATAAAGCTTGGAAACTTGGAGATAGGAATAGACTATATTTCTGCTACGTCTAGGTTTCCTCCCAAGAGAGAAACCTCTCTGAATCCCCTTCATGTTCTTCACATCATTTTACATGGTGTGTTCATGGTACTAACACAGAGGAAGCAATCTAGACAACAGGATTATAAAAGATTATAATGTGTAATCATCATAACAATGCAACTGAATTAGTTTGTGCCCTGGTCTATAGGAGTAGAAACACATCTGATCCCACACAGCTAGATGCAAAAGAACAACTGTAATGTCCAGACATTTGAAACAGACTTAGGCTTCCTATTCTTCCCACAAATTGTCATGAAGTGATGATATTTAGTCAAGCAAAAGTCTGGGTGGTCACTGTACACTTCACTGCAGGTATAAAGTCCTAAACATGTGTAAGGGAAACCCTAGAGGGTAGAGAAGAGATGAAGGGAGGACAGATACTGAGATCTGGAGGGGAGTTTGAAGTGCAAGCATATCTTCTTAGAAAACATATAGCCATGTTCTCGTCTTCTTAGGAGAGAGTATAAAAATCACAAATGCAGGGCTGACCAAATAACTCAGTGGATTAAAACACCAGCAAGCAGGCACAGGGGTTCAGGGATTCCATCCCAGGGCCTGGTGCACAGGCTTCTCCCCCAGGGCACACTGAGACAGTGATTGAGACTGGGTGTAGTGGTGCAGTGCGTGCCTATAATCTCAGCTCTTGGAAGGCTGCAAACAGGCAGATCACTATGAGTCTGATCTAGTGGTAATACCCTGAACCCCCTGTAGACCCCTCCCTAAAAAAGAAACATTACAAGTGCCATGTTGATCTTCATATTAAGAGGCTCAAGAGTGAAGAATCCCAATAATAATAAAAAATAAATTATTTCCCAAAAACCTTACTAGAGAGAAACTCCTCATGTGTGTACCAAGTGTGTGATTAACAGTAAGACTGGTCTTTGCATGTGAACTGAGGCAGGAATGATACTACTATGCAGATAATTTTCAAGAATCCTAGCTAGCAGTTATTTTTGATGTTCTTGCTGGGGTGAGACATATTTTTGGAGATAGGGAGCTAGAAATCTCAACTTACTTTTATACATAGCCACACAGTCTTGGCCTCTACTTAACTGACCCATTGAGCTATGGCTTCAAGCCCCACATTTGACCTGCTTGATTCATGTATTTCGGGTATAAACTACTATTGGGTGGGAGTCCTGTAAGCATTTCAGAAAAGCCATGAAGATGCAACTGTTGCTCAGTTCATTTTCAAATTACTCACTCATCATTTTTAAACACCAGTAGATGGAGAGCTCACGTGATTTCAGCCCCCACTTGCTTTGACACAGTTATGGATGCTGTTAGTTCCATTTTGCATATAGGCTATAGAACTTCTTGGCAAGGTCTGTAACATATGTTTTCACGTTCCTTGGATTTCATCTTCATAGCATGGCCTCATGGAAAAACATTACATTCCAAATACGACTGGGAAATTTCATTCATCACAGTGATTGCCAATAACATGTGGGGAATTTATTGTTCTTCCAAAGAGCTCATCAAATCCAAACAAAATGTGCTTACTGAAGCCTCAGCTGATTCATTTCCATAAGACTCAAATTGATGCTATTTACTGGATCATGCAGACCTAATTTAAGAGGCTAAAAGTATAGTGGAGTGAAAGATGCAGTGGTTTTCAACTCAGTGTATCAGTGGAGTCTCAGCAGGAAGCAAAATATACCTGAAAGGGTTTTGAATGTAATTTCCTAAAAGAGTGAGATTAAGAGAATTTGCAAGGAATGGTTAGGTACCCAAGGACTTTCCACAGTGGGATGCTCTTCCTACCCCAGGCGGAAGGGACATCAGGTAAGACTTGAAGCTTGGAGCCTCAGAGCAAGAGGCAGCTTACTAGGACCTATTGCTGTAGGGAAAACCACTGATGGCTCAGTAAAGTAAGGCTGAGCAGAAACACGAGAAGCATATGCTCTCTTTTCTTGTTCCTTATGACTGCTTGGTGATGTTGTCCATTGGCCAAGCTCAGCCAAAACCCGGAAAGCAGAGTGCTGAAATACTCATCAGAAGTCAGCTACTTGGGGTTTCCGTGATGGTTCTCATGAGGGAGGGAGAATAATCAGAGAGCCTACACCAGGTGATATCAGATTTTACTCCTAGATGTAGAACGGTGTGAAGAATGAACACAGGCTTTGATGTTGAAGAGATCCAGATTCAAATTCCACCTACTAGTGGTGAGACGGTGAGATCTTTGCAGAGGAAACCTGTTGAACCACTTCGGGAGAATTTTGTCTTACCTTCCGAGTTTCAGTTTCTTCATCCTAGAAGACCTAGACGGCTAGAAGACCTGTTTAACTGAATTAGGGAGACTATTAAACAAGTTATACCCAAGGAGTAGTGCCTGACAAAACCTTGAGATGCCCAGTATGTTAAGACTTTTTCTTTCTTCCCATTAGGTTTTTCACCATTTACCCCTTTGATGGTAAGATAATTAACAGGTGACGGCAGCAGAACCACGTATTTCCTTGGTGCCTCTGGTTGATTCATACCTGAAGGTAATTTGTTTGTTTGTTTTTGAGACAGGGACTCACTATGCAGTTCAGGCTGGCTAGAGTCACTGTGTAGCACAGGCTGGCCTTGAGCTCATGGTGCTCTTCCTCCTGCTTCAGCTTCTTGAGTGCTAGGATTAATGGTGTGAGCTCCCGAACACGAAGTTCAGATGGGCCTGTGCTGTCTTGGGAGCCTCGTTTATTGAGGCCATTTTCATTCAACCATTTTGCTGGTGTCATGTCTTTGAGGAAAATCTATTAGGAAATCTTCTGGGAAAAAATCCAGTAGTCCGTGTCTGTAAGGACACTGAAGTTTAGGTGGTTGCTCCCTGCACTGTTGTACAAATCCTCTTTGTGAATGAGGTTTGGTTTCATTCCCTTGCTCAGAAACCTTGTCCTTTGGCCCCTGTGTCCATCAGTGGTTGACAAACAGGGACTACTCTTGCAAAAACTCTGCTAATTCAGTTTTGTAGAGTCTGGTCATCCTCTTTCTAGTTGAAGCTGCCATGGAAGTCTTTGTATTTGTTATTGTGTGTTAGCTTAGGAACAGGTGGGAACGGTTGTCCACTTGGGAATTTTAACTGAACGGTGGAAATAGTACTGATGGCTGAAAACAAAAACAATGACTGTAGTTACTCATTAAACTACTTCTTGGTTCAAAGTGATGTGTAGGTGCTAAGCATACTTGCTCCTTCTCACCATTCTGTAAGGCAGTGTCTTATTTTCAACTTAGGAAACTGAGTCTCAGATAAATGGGATAAGATTAGGAGTTTCCTCAAGAAAGGCATATTATTCATCTCTCTTGTCCTATGAATCCCTGTTCCCCCTGCCATAACACGAGTGACTAATTAATGTTTGTTGAATGAAAAAATGATTGTGTGAGTCATCGATACAAAGATATTTTTGTCTCCACGTAGCATTTTTCTAATGCATATTTATATTTCATTTGACAGTGTTTGCAAATTGCATAATACTCTCCTTCAGCATAACTTGCAGTGTGGAAATGTTTCCATATGTTGGATGCTTCCCCCCATTTGACTGAGGAAGAAAGACTCAGAGAAACATCACACAGCAGCTAAGCATCCATATAAACACAAGTTATAGAGTGTACTATTCACAACAATGTATTTTGGAAAAGTGAGTTTGTAACTAATATTGAAGTAGACATTCAATTTGCATTGATGTGGAAATGCTTTGTACAGCTAGCGTTTTATATTAATTCACTATGTTGTAGGCAGAAAAGTTAGGGGTTGGGAAAAGCATGGGTCTGTGAGCTACTGCCTGTGTTCAAACCAAGGCTCTTCTTGCTCTGTGGCTTAGGCAACTTATCCAGGCAATCTGCATCTTAGCTTAACACCTCTGTAAATGTGGATAAGTACTATTTCTCTCTGTAAATGTGGATAAGTACTATTTCTCTCATGAGAGAGTTAAGAGAGTTAGCTAAGCTAAAACAACATCGCACAAGTGGCAGGACTTATCTCTTGTTATGATCCACAAGATCTACAGTCTATTCAGAAAAACCAGATCTCTTTACCTTCCCCATCTTATTCTTGGCACCTTGTTTCAGGACTCTTCCAAGGCTTACCTGATGTGCTTTACCCTCCAGATCACTGAGGTGAACCCTAGAACATACATACAAAACCAAACCCTTTGCCTTCTGGAAGCTCTGCTGTTTTTTCCTGTCAGCTCCAGGACTAAGTATGATTCTCTTACCATGACCTAAAAGGTCCCGCATGAAGTCATTCCTTCTGTCCTCCTCTGTCCTCATTTCTCATCACTCCCACATGTACACTTTGCTACAAGTACCAACAAACATCGCAAATAGAGAAAAGTTATGCAGGTCTGATGAATAACGCTTGAGTAAGAGGAGCGAGTGGCTAATTCTGCTGACGGCCTCGAGAAGGCACTGAGAGGAGCCTGTTCAAGCTGTTCCTTAAAGAATAGGTTTACACTGGTCAAGAAAAATGAAGGGGGCCTGGAGGCAGCATTAGAGTGAGGAAAGGGTTTTGCCGTGGAACAGAAAAGGCAAGTGTTTTCATGGAGGAGAACCTGGATAATGCTGGCAGGTATTAATTAATTAAAAGATGTTTAAAAGCTGGAATGAAGGAGACAGAAAGAAGGGACCTTAAATCTGGCTTAAATGCCCAGGTAGATAGTGACATTAGTAATTGAAATGAGGGAGGCATACGAGACAGGGCGTATAAGCATTTACGATTTGAATGGGAAACAATATGTGTCTGTTTTGTATACCTGTGTATCAAAGCTGCCTAGGAACATTCAATTCTGACCTCTGATCTTATTTCTCACGTAACCCTGAGAGCTGCCTTATCGTATTTCCCCTGCTCAGCAAATGGGTTTGAGTCCTCCACGACTTGTTTCATTGCTGTCTGGTATCCGATACTTCATCAAATCCTGTTAGTTTTTCCTCACTGTATTTCCAACATCTGATCATCTCCTGCCATCTTCACGGTGACTACTCTTATGGGAGCACCACCCCCATCTTTGTGAGATTGCTGACGTAACTTCCTTAGCTGCCTTTTAGATTTCTACCTTGCTTCCCTTCAGCCTGTCCTGCATGCAGCCCCCATTCTGGTGCTCTCAATGGCAAAGCCACCTCATGACTCTTCTGTCCAAAGCCTCCTATGGATGACCGGTTCTGCTCAGAATAACATCCTAAAATATTTGCGGTGGTGGCCACCACTGTCAATGGGGCCATGAACTACCCCACCCCACACCCTGTAGTCCTGTGCTCAGCAGGACTTCGTGTTCTACCGTAGCCTTCTCTGGCAGCACTCTGCCACACTGGATGCTAGTATGTTCTTTCCTAGGAAATTTTCACTAGAATTTTCTTCCGGCCTCAGCCCAGTCATTTCCCTTGTTTCCATTAGGTCTTTACTTACAGGGAGGCAAGCTACTGCCACCTTAGCTGAGAAATAGACTACCTCCTATTTCTGCATTCCTAATACTTCTTCATTGCCTTATTCCCTTTTAGGAAGTACCGTCATCTAGCCTACTTTACATTTTACATCTTTGTTTTCCTGCCACTCTCTTGCTTCTATGCTAGATGTTTCAGGAGAGCATTTCTTTTGCACTCTATAGCCCTGCTTTGCCTGACCACAAGTTATTTAACAGGTACTTGCTGAACAATAGAATGAACCAAGGAAGGGATTATAGCAATGTGCTGTTACAAGGAAGGATCTGATATTCAGAAGGTAGATCTAGGTTAAAGATAGACTTGGGAATCCTTAGCAATGAAGTGGCAGCTGTGGGAGCGAGGAAGACTGACCAAGGAGAAGATGATGAGTGAAAACTTAGCTTTGAAAAAGAAGACAAACATTAAACTTGGAAAAAATAAAGAAGACTGTACAGAAGAGGTAGCGGAGTGGAGAGCAATGTGTTTGGTAGTAGACACGAGTTAAAAGGCTTTCACTATTTACTAGCTGTGTGACCCTAGGAGAATGGCTGAGTCACTATTGGTCTCTATATTATCAAAGATAACTGGAAAAAACACGTGCCATTCAGAGGGCTGTTCAGAGGATTAACCAGTAAGATACATGTAAATCAGTGAGCGAAATGTATGAAAGGATATGGGCATTCCTGTTATTGACACATGCACCATTATGCTTATATAGACTCTAAGAATGAATCCTGCACAAAAGGTAGAAAAGAATAATGAAGGATAGCTGAGAAGTTCTGAATAAAAAGAAATGGTAAACTCCATAAATGTTGTTCTCTTGCCAAAGCAAAATATTCTAAGCAGAATATAAAGAGCCTCTGGGTTAAAGCTATTTGAAAGAAGAGTTTTACTTGAAGCAGAAAGTCATAATCCCATATTTTAAAATGAGATAATGTTTTCTGGAAAATAATAATCATTGTCCGAGAAAAATTCAAATAAAAACAAAATAAAACAACACTGGGCCCTCAATTGTGTCCAGCTGACAAACAGAGGAACATGATGACCCAAAAATTTGTTTCTCTCTGGTCTTTGGGAGATTTACTTGTGTACTGGTCAGAACCAGTTTGCTAGCTTTATGAGGTTAAGTGTTGTGCAATCCCACTCAGCTGGCTCTGTGGGTGTTTATTCACAGCTGACTGCCATCTTGATTTATTGTCTGTCAAATTATAATTATTAAGGATGGAGTTAATTGTCATTTCAACCACCTGGTAATTACCCACTGTGCTTTCATGTGGTGACAAATCTGTCATTTTGATCAAAATTTGAAGGTTCATAAGGCATTTCACTTCCACATTCATCTCTATTCATGTCATGTTCAAAATAAAAGATTAGAAGAAATTATCAATACTTTTTGGCATTATGTATGGGCCTCTAAATAGAAGAAGTGCCAGTTGTCAATTTTTTTAGTAGGAAGGCTGGTATAACAAGAATCTAGGAATGTGAGTTATAATAATTGAAACTGAAATTATGAGGCACGCTCTTTCAAAGATTGGTCTAATAAAAAAACTTTTAACAATGCTTCTAGTATACGCGCTGGTGCATCACTGAGAGGGTTTATAACCCTCTTCATTTGCTTACTTCATTGTGTACCAAAGCCACTTATCCTTGTGCCCTTCTGAACTTTTAAGGTAGAATTCAGTAAGAGACAGTATGGTAGTCAACGCGGCCTCTGTTACTTTGGCTTATGGGTATGAATGGGAGCCTCCTCTTGGTTCTCTAAGGGCGATACCTGATGGAATCAGTGGGAATAATGAGAAAAGGAAAATATATGTGCTGCAAGTTCCGCATTCCTCCTCTTACTTTTAGCACCTTGTCTTAGTTACTTTTTACTCATTGCTGGGACACTCAAAATGAAGGAAGGGAAGGTTTATTTAGCTTACAGTTACTGGAGGTTTCAGTCCATACTCGGCTGACTCCAAGGCTGAGTGGAGCAGGGCAGAGAGCATCCAGTTCATGGCACCGGAACAGCAACAAAATTTGGTGGCAGAAGCAGCCAACCAAACAAGGCAGCAGAGCAACAGCTCTAGTCTGTCTCTCTGTCTCTCTTTATATTCCAGTCAGGCTCTCTGCCTTAGGCTATCCCCCTCGATCACACCTACAGTCCCAGCCCTCCTCAGACCGATAATCCCATCAGTTTTAAAACACATAATCCCAGTGACTCATGAGTCAAGTCTCAATCTATAGAAGTCCCTGCCCTATGACTGCATGAGGCTTTGGGGGGACAACTAGACATAAACCATAACACACCCGCTTGCTTGTTTGCACACTTTTTACTTTTTTATTTTTTGCTTTTCCAGATGTGCACATTTTTGTGACTTGCTGCATTAGTAAAGAAGAGATAAGAAGAAACTTTCCCACCGAAGCACAGCACTGGGGTGTTCCTACCATCTCATCATCTTTTCCTCCCAAAGCCCATCAGAAAGTATCATGTGTCCACGTGATCTAGGCTTTATAGAGGAAAGGAGGAAAGAAACTCTTATCCCTGGATATTCAACATTTCCATATGTGCTTATTATCTTTTAACTGATAGCAACTGTCTCAGAGTCCTTGGCAGCCACAGTCTCATGTTGCCACTTGCTCCACAGTGAGGCTCAGAACGGGTTGATTTCTATCCCTTCCCAGCCAGGGCAGCCTCTATCCACTTGGACCAGAACAAATTTGTGAGGAACATCTGGTTTCCTTCCTCTGAGTATGGTGAATCCATTTGCTAAGGGAAAAGCGGGTCAGGGTTTAGCTATGGACGGTGAGGACTGTTCTATAGTTTGTAACTAGGCTCAGGCATTTCATGATCCCACGTACAAGATGAAGATCTGCCATATAGGGTTTCAACTTCTTGAGTATTTTTTTCAGTCGAGTGCCCTGACATGGCTTCCTCACTTTTATTCCATTAGGCTGTGGTGATCTTACTTCTAGGATGCATCTTTTCACTGCCAGCACATGTCCCTTTAGTGTAGCCTACATATCCCTGCCTGAGAGAGTTCCCAGATCTCTTTATTGCTGCCTGATAGCATACAAATTGTTTACCATGTCATGCACTGGCCTTGACTTTCTACTCTCTGGCTATACCTCCATCCTAATAGCTCTCTCTCCCTGCTCCCATGTCTCCCCCTTCTCTTTCTCAGATGATATTTTTCCATTTTTACTGTGAAGTTCTCAACCAGCCTATACATATTTTCTTTCTTTCTTTCTTTCTTTCTTTCTTTCCTTTCTTTCTTTCTTTTCTTTCTTTCTTTCTTCATTTTCTTCATCTGGAGCATTCTTGGTCAATTTTCAAAGCTCACAACTCAACAATGACTTCTTCAGTAGAGTTTATATGTTCACCTCCAGTCCCCTAATAAATCATTCTATCTGCATTATTTTTGTAACTTATACTTCTTTATGTAATGGCCCTGTCACATACTTTTAGATATCTTTTGCTTATCTGGTTCTGTTCTGGCTCTCCTAGAACCTAGTATGGAAATGTTTCCCAGTCAATGTAGGAACTACATAAGTTGCATAAATTTGTGTTCCATTCTTTGTGTGCTCTCTACCCCTAGTGCAGAGCTTCACACACAGTGTCTGCTAAGTAAATGGTGGCTGATAGTTCCTTATGGAACATAGCTGACAACCTGGCCAATATTTTGGTACTAATGTTAGAATGTTGAAATATCATTATGGAAAACTAAGAACTGGTTTCACAGAGCAGTCCAAGCCTTATCTAAAACATATATGACTGTTGATGATTGGAATGAAAGAGAGTAGCAATATCCATGTGGAAAGAAAAGGGGGTCTTGGTTTTGATGAATAGAAAACATTTTACCAAATATTAAAGGAACAGAGTATGATTTTTTATGGTCAACATATATTTTTCATCTATATGAGGGATTTCTGTGGAACTCACATGGGCAAAAACAGAAAGCTTCTAACTTATATAGAGGAAGAGTGTGAAGTTTGTCCTCAGCTTTGTTCTCATGACTGTAAGTGAATTAGTTACCTGCAGATCTCTTCTTTCACTCAGTATCCTCTTGGGAATCACTGGGTTTTTGCTCCAGTATGAAGACTAGGTCCATGAAGGGGTATTTTCTTGATTTGAATTATAAGAATTAAGCTTACTGGGAAAAAATAAATCTGCATTAAACTTAAACACTTCTACTTCTTTTCTATTCTGATAGTATCAGGAACTTTCTAAGGCACAGCAGACAGCTAAGTTCTAGAATGTCTTGAAAACCGTTATCAATGGAGCGGATGCCTCTGAGAGGCCCTGCCTTTCTCTAAGAACTGCTCATTACTGTCATTGTGATTTATGTGTCACATGCATTATCTTGATATCAGAAAAATACTGCTCAGTATTGACTTCAAAGTCATAATACTTCTCCCTCCTACAGGAAACAGTTGACAGAAGAGTTGGCATGTCAGATGCAGAGACAGTGCTATGCGGCTGCAATTTAATTTCATTTTGGTCCTTGGGATACTGCATCCTAATTCTTGGGCACAGAGCTTCTTCTTGAACCTGATTGCCAGATGTCAACACAGAAACTAAAGAGGGAAGGAGTGAACAGGGCAGCATGTTTATGTTTCTCAGTTAAAAAAATAAAATACTAAGGTGTATCTATCACATTTCCTTTCTTCAAAATGATGATGCCTGCAAAATCTGAGAAAGCAACATTATGATACCTGAAAAGGGCATCTTAACGTTTTCCTAGCTGTAGGTGATAAAGAGTTCTGATCTGACACTCAGAAGGTCTATGGTCCACTCCTTGCCAGTCACAGACTGGCCTTGTCACCTCTCCCAACTTACCACTATTCTCTAGCCTTGACTTCCCGCCTTGATATGATGAAGTGATCATTATGGTTCCTCTGAATTCTCTGAGAAGCTAGAAGCTATAGCACAAACAACAAGTGAACCACTTAATGAGCCTGTAGGTAAGTCGCCGGCACACATACCTGTGTCTATCAAGATGTGTCCTATTATCACTACCAAAATCTGTCCTAGCCGGGCGTGGTGGCGCATGCTTGTAATTCCAGCACTCGGGAGGCTGAGGCAGGAGGATCGGTGCGAGTTCGAGACCAGCCTGGGCTACAAAAGTGAGCTCAGGACCAGCCTCAACTGCATAGTGAGACCCTGTCTCAAAAAGACAAAAAAAAAAAATCTGTCCTAGGAACATACACACATTTGTACCTCACAAATTAGTAATCCCACACTTGGGAGTTCATTATAATAAAAAGGTAGGTTCCTTGAGAAGGAAGAAAAGCTACATTAAAATAATATGCTCACTGTGTGATTAAAAATGTGATGTCCTTGATATAAGGAAAATGGAACGGGGTCATTGCTGAGCTATGTCAAAATCATGAGGACCACCAAGAAAATGCTCAGGATCACACAGAGAAACAAAATGTATTTTACTTGAGATGCAAATATGTGAACAGAGATGGATGAAGAGATTGAATATTAGGACCAGCCAAATAGCTCAGTAGATTAAAGTGCCTGCAAGCAGGCACACAGACCAGGAATTCTATCCCTGGGCCTGCAATGCTGGCCCCGCCCCTCGGGTGCACTGAGATGAGAAATTGAGACTGGGTGTGATGGCGTGTGCCTATAATCCCAGCTCTTTGGAGGCTACAAACAGGTGCATCACTACAAGTTCAATCTATGTAGTGAGTCCTTGAACACTCTGTAGACTCTTCCCTAAAATACAAAGGGAGAGAGAGAGAGAGAGAGAGAGAGAGAGAGAGAGAGAGAGAGAATATCTGTCTGTGGTGGCTCTTCTATTGGTCAGATGCTGTGGTGGGCTGGCTCCCATCTCACTCCTTCCTCAGAATAGTGACGTAGATAGGTACTATCCTTACTTATTTATAGAGTAGGAACCTGGGTCACAGGATAGTAGAGCCATTTACCAAGCCACCATTATGCTAATGGACTAAATGTTTGAGATTCTATCCCAGATACAGACAATTGTTGTTGTTCATAGTAGCTTTGTTCTATGAAGCCTCTGAGTCCCTGTGAACACTGAATCAGCAAATATTCACCCAATGCTCTCAGGAAAAACACAAGGCTTTTTCAAGCCTCTGCTCATATTGTCATCAATGGATCAATATGGAAATAGTCCCTGATTTATGATTGCCTGAATTAGTACTTTTTAATTTTATGGTGATGCATATTATGGTTTATATTTAGCTGTCCCCCCAAAGCCTCATGCAATCATGGGGCAGTACTTTTAGAGTTTGAGACTAACTCATGATCCACTGGGATTGTGGATCTTAATACTGCTTGAGTTATGGGTGTGAGTGCTGCCGAGCTTGCATGCAATATAAAAGAGACACAGAGACAGACTTTCCCTCTCTGTTGGTATTTTTGCTGTTCTTCCACCATGAACTGCTACTCTCTGCCATGTGCTAGTCTGCCTTGGATCCAGCCATGTAGGGACTGAAACCTCCAGTAACTATGAGATAAATAAACATTTCCTTCCTTAATTTTTGGTGTTGGGTATTTGTCCCAGCAATGAGAGAATAACTGAGACAGTACAAAGGCAAGATATATTCAATAGAAACTACACATTAAATTTTAAACTTTTCTTAGACTATCAAGATGTAGTATTGTTTTCTTATAATGCTGGACAGCAGTCCCTGTCAACCACCTGATCATGATGGAAAATAACCTTATGGTTTATAGTGGACTATGTTCCTAATCTAAAATGTTCAGTAGATTAGATGAATAGAAAAAATCTTGACTAACAATATTTTGAACGTAGTATGGGTCTTTTGGGAGTAATCCAATTATAGGCCAAGGTTTGTTTTTTTTAACCTAGCTTCTTTATGTGTAAATCAACTTAAGGGAACTATATATATATATATATATATATATATATATATATATATATATATATTTTTTTTTTTTTTTTTTTTTTTTTTTTTATTTTTTTTTTTTTTTTTTTTTTTTTTTTCTTGTTTCAGAACTTATGTTTATTTGTTTATTTATTTTCATGGCCGGCTCAGCCTGCCCTGAGGGCAGGGCTGACACAGCATGTGGTGTTGGGGATCCAACTGTGGTCTCTGCAGCTGCCTAAGCTTTCCTAAGCAGGTACCTTAGACCACTGAGCCATCCTGCTGGGCCCAACTTTATATATTATTGATTCATCCACATTTAACACAGCCAGTAGTGGTACAACCCATGCCCATAGGAAACTTGTCTATCACAACTACTTCCTCTATAAGACAAAGCCTTCTTACCTTTAGAAGGAGGTAGCGCTTCAGTGCTACGTAAGGGGGCCAGTGAAATCACTTACAAAAAGTACAAAAATTTGAAACACATAGCTTCAAACAGGACACTTGTTTACCATTTGAAAGCTGAAAAGAACTCAGCTTTAGCGGAGACCAGGTGCTTTGGGAAATTTGTATTTTTCACCATCCTACACATGTCTGCAACTGACCATAAAATTGCAGCGAGTGTTGATTTTGGAGTTACAAATAAATGTTAGCAAGTTGGCAGGTTCATAATTGCAGAACTGATGAATAATGAGAACAGACTGTGGGTCCATTCCCTGTGCAAGGATTGTGGGCCTGCTAGGTGCCAGTCACTGTTCTAGGCTCTGGGGATTTAGTAATGAACGGAGCTAAGCCCTTGTGCTCAAGGGCCTAGAATTCTGGGGAAGCAGTAAGCACAGGAGGGACATCAAGGTCAGATGGTGATCTCTACGGAGCCATGCTGAATGAGGAGTGGGTTAGGGAGAGGTAAAAGAAAGGCTTCCTGTGCTAGTAGACAGCGTAGGAAAGCCAGAGAGGTAACATCTGAGGAGCATTCAGTCAACCCAGAGTGACATGCATCGGGAGGCGATTTAGGAAGTGGGGATGTAATGGGGAGCTCCACAGATTATCCATAGGAGCTGGGGTACTGGTGAAAGAAGAGATGGGGGATGGGTTGGTAAAAGATACGGCTCTCTGACTAGACCTGGGCTCTTGAAAGGAGCGTGGGAGGAAGGTGCAACGTTGGCAATGGGCACAAATAGCAAAGAAAACTCTCATGGGTTTGCTTTCGGCACTGGCTCCGGTAATGTCCCAAGTGTAAGCTTCGCCAAGGGAGAGTTTTGCCAAGGCTCCCACACCTCTGCTTCACTGAAACAGAACTGGGCACCTTTCAGACCTGATTTAGAGAAGTGACTTAAAATTAGCCCGGGCTTGGGAGTGATTCTTTGGGAGGTAACATGGCTCAGGGCTGCAATATTGAGGACAGTTTCATCAGAACTTGTAGTACATCTGAGGAGAAGTTGCTCACAACAAACAAACCATCCCCAGGACAACAGGAGGGGGGAGCGAGTCCATGTGGTGGAAATTAGCTTGTGGAAAAATGCTGTTTGCCCGCTACTGAGTCCTGCACTCTGCACTGCTCGAAGTGTGAGCGCCGTAGCTCACTCTGGAGCCAGCTGCAAGAGTCCCCCAGATTAAACGATCTTGAGATGCAGACCTCACTATCCAGCACAAAGGAAACTGAGGCCCAGGGAAGAAACATGTTGGGCTTCCAGTGAGCCACCAAAGGATTGGCAGCGTCAGGGCGAGAATGGAACTCTGTCATCAATCTGTTAGTTTGGACAGTTATTCCTAGAATTAGGGAAAGACGAAATTTGACAGCATTTCCAAATTTGCTGAGAATCCTTGCTGGTGCAGCTGCTGCGTTTGTACCCATGCCAGCAGCAGCGACAGTGTCAGACTGTGCGAGTCCATTGAGCAAATGGTTTGCTTTGCTTTGTGTCTTTTGCCTTTGCCACCTGGCTGTCCAACCTCTGAGTCTGAGTGATCTGTGAAAGCCTGTGTGGCCATCATATAAATCAGTCTCGAAGGAAATGTCCCCAGTCTGTCAAATTGGTTGCCATACATGAAGAAGAGTCCAGAAGAATTCACATCCTGGCCCAGGCTTGCTTAGTTTTACTGGGGAAGTGTCTTCTTGTGTAGCTTTGTTTACAGAAGCCCATGACGTACTGATCTCAAGGGCTACAGACTTCTGCTCATCCTCTGTGAAGCCCCGAATTGCAAAAGAGGTTAAAAGTCGTTGAGTAGGAACAATGCTATGCTGGTCAACAAGCTCTCTGGAGAAAGGGGAAGGAAAGCTACAGTTGCTTGTGTTTGTCAATATTCTGATGTATCTTCTTTCACCATGGTGGATTTTAAATTACTAGCAATGAATAACCGCACTGTAGAATTCCTGAAAATGTAGCCATCTGTGCTCAGCAGCCTTCCCTTACCGTCAGCAGCTACTCCAGTAGCTCTCTGGAAAAGAGGGTCAGGGATAGGCTGGGAGAGGATGTGCTTGATCCCCTTAGGAAAGCCAGTGCTCCCCGGGAGTGTACGCACTTGCAGCCTAGAGGGTAGGAGCGACGTTCAAAGACTGAGAATTATTCAACTTGAGGAAGTAGTAGTTTTGTCTGAAAAAAAGCTCATAGGTACACTTGCTGGGATGAGCCTTGAGGGGAGGAAAACCCGGGGCAGGGGAGGTCGCTCAAGTCTCTGCACAGCGGTTGGTTAGCTCCCCTGCCTGAGCCCTGGAGTCTGAATGAATGGGGCTGGCGAGACACCAGCTGGGACGCAAAGGTGGGGGTAGCCGCTAGGTGGGGCGCATTCCAGACCCGGTCTGATCAGCCGGTGGACTCATCTTTTTCTTTCTCCGCTTTAATTAGTTCCATCTTCTGACTTTTCATTCTTCTTTTCTTTCTTCTCCCCTGGCTAGCTTGCTTAGTTGCCTTTGGCCCTTGTACCTCGTCTAGCGACCTCTTTGGACACTGACCTCTCTGCACAGGGGCCAAGCTCCTTGGCTTCCTCTCCTTGGCTGACCCCACTGAGGCAGAAAGCACACAACCCCTCCCTGTCCCATTTTCCTTTGCTTTCTCCTCTCTTCCAACACTCTCAGCTCCATATTGGTGACTGAAGAAGGGCAAATAAACAAATTGAAACTGAAACTGAGCTTTTGGCCCTGAAGTGAGGACATCTGGGAGGGCTGTGAGGAAATTTACATGCTCGCTGGGTTTCAGGTTACAGATTTTGTGTTGCCTGGTAACAAACTCACAGTTCCCTTTCTCGCTTTCCTCTCTCTCATCCCCTGTTTATAGTGTAATTACCCCTGTGACATCATAATCCCCACTGAACAGCTGTCAGGGGGGCCCAACTGCTGAGTAAACAGGGCTTTATAATGGCTGCTCCACAGGCTAGTTTACTAAATAAATCAATATTTGGTTTGTAGGCACAGAGATTAGGAGGTGGAAGTATCTTTAGAAAATGTCTTCTCCCCAGAGCCCCCAGCACACCTGAGAATGCTGGAAAGAAAAATCAAGGTTTGTAGATCAAAAAAAAATCATCCAAGTGTCTTTCACCTGCTCATGATTTCTCAAGGAATAGCTTGTCTTTAAGAAGTGAGACATATTTGAGAATGAGTAATGTTGTAGGATTGTTATTCTAAGGCTTCAAGCCT
Organism: Myocastor coypus; assembly: GCA_004027025.1. Classification (NCBI taxonomy): domain Eukaryota; kingdom Metazoa; phylum Chordata; class Mammalia; order Rodentia; family Myocastoridae; genus Myocastor; species Myocastor coypus. Next base: position 9,413 of record PVJA010014770.1, on the reverse strand, counting down.
TCTACTTTCCTTTGCTTCTGCCCCGCGCCGCCCCCCCCAAGCTTCCTTTGCTCTGCCTCCAATCTCTTCTTATTTCCAAATGGATATTGTAGCCTGCAGGACTAAAAGACTGACACAAGGCTAAACAGGAACTAAGCCCCTAAGCCCCTGCCTCCTTCCCTCTTCCCCACCCTACTGTAGGATTAGATACTGTGAGGAACAGCAGCCCACTGAGCTTTGTTTGTCAAATGAGAGCCTTCTGGGTGGTAACTTGGGGAAGGAAAGATCATTTAGATTCTAAGCGTCACTGAAACTCCTAGGAGCGGAGATCCGAAGCCCTGCTTTGAGCATTAGATGTGAGTTCTAACCTTTGCTGCTGCCTTGTAACCTCCTGAGGGACCTGGGTCTGATGGCTCCTGGTGGATACAGCATAAGGCTGGCTGCGAGGACCTCTAGGCTTGTCCTAGCCGTGCAAAGTGGAGCGTCAGGCTCAAAAGCCAGGCTCACAACTTCTAGGATGCTAGCGTCCTGCCAAATCCACATTTCACAGGCTCAACCTCTAAGGAAAACTTGTTTGGGGGTTAAAAGGGGCGTGGTTAACCATCCCTGGGAGCCCAAAATAAGGGACGATGTACCTTGCTGAAAGTAGTGTCCCAGGAGATTGTCTTCTAAAGACTAGCTATAACTATGGGCAAATTAGAAGGAAATCAACCCCGTGCTGCCCATTCACAGAGCCTCAACTACTTTCACACCTGTGACCCTATCTTATCTTCACACAAGCCTAAAGAGGAAACAGCTCCACATTTACTGACTCTTAGGGTGGGCCACTCGCTATCCTGGTTCTGCATAAATGTCATCACAGCGGGCTGTATTTCCTCTGTTGCAGATAGCTGAGGTTTAGAGCAGTAGAACGACTCGCACAAGGTCACCTCGTTGGTGAGTGTTAGACCCAGTAGGCGGCCTGAGTTCTAAAGCTGTTCCCTTTTCTCCCTCTGCTATAGAAGTGGCCAGGTCAAAGTGGAAAGGGAGGCAGCCAGAGGAGCAGGCAGTGCAGGTCAATGCCCTGGAGAGGAGATGGGTATTTACATAGCAGCCAGGGCACACTTGTCATGCAACGCCACAGGACTTTGGTGATTAATTATGGAATACTTAAGAGTCTGAAAAATCAAACGTTGCAGTTGGCTGCTGTCCTGCTTCCAGGACACTGTGAGACTTTACAGGAAACTGTAAAAGGCCTTGACATTAGAAGTGCCCATGGAAGGCCTCGGTTCCCCACAAATGGACAGCTTGGGAGGATTCAGTGGGGAGAGGCCAGCGCCAGGCAATCTATGGAAAGTCTGTGCCCAGATCTTTTTCTTTGCAAGGAGAAGCACAGTTATCTGATGATGCTACTTCTCTCCCTGACTGATGGCTTTCTCTTTGGAAGCCTCCTGCTACATTTCAGTTTCATATAGATCTGGATGTAGATTTGAGCTGTGATAACATTCCTTCATGCTAAGTCTGTCGAAGATAACTAACCTGTTTCCAACAGCTAATTTTGTACGTGGGAATCTTGCTTTGCCCTGATTTCCAGACCTATAGGCGGGCTTGGCAGGCTGTGGCTGGGGCAGGCACCTTGCTTCCCCCGCTGCATGGCATCTCCCTGGTCGGCAGCCAGGAAGACAGCTGCCCTGCCACAGGAGGCGCTGTTGGTGCGGGCTTAGTTGAGTTGCAAGGGAATCTTCTTGAATATCTCAAACCCCATGCTAATTTGCCAATATGTAAAATGCACCCAGAATCCCACTTAGCAGCATCTGTGACATGCAGGAGTGCCTCGGTTCATGAACATGATTTGTTTTATGATTTGGGGGAAGATGGCCACGTTTGTGTTTGCATGAGGAAGATGGCAACAGTTGTGTTTGTCACCTGATGCAGAGTTTGTGAACAGAGGCAAAAAAAGTTTTGTACTTTTGTTTGAGAAGAGAATGGCCCTGAGAAGAGACGTGTCCTGAAAGCTTTTGTGAACCAAGAAATCAATTATTAATAAGCCCTCCAGGGACTCCTGTAAACCACCATCCTTAAGCTGCTATAGCATGCATCAGAATCCCTGGGGTTGGGGTGCTGGTAAAACACAAAACACTGAGCCGCATCCTCACAGTGCCTGAGTTGGCAGCTCTGTGGTGGGGCCTGAAAATCTGCATTTCTACCCAATATCCAAGTGACACCAATGACACACTGAAGGAAACACTTGCCAACTCTGCCACCATTGCTCAAGTTCCCAGAGCTGGTGGCTGAGTTTCTTTGAACTGTCTTTCCACATTGTTATTATTATCATTATTTTTGCACTTGGCTATTGGTTAGATTCCTTTCCCTCAAAGGATCAGAGACTACCTGATGGCTCATAAGCGAGAAAGTGAGCCGGGTGTCTGTACCTGGCATCATTTTCCATATCCTATCACAGCCTATTTCATTTCAGCTCATATCTAAAAATGTCCCTTGGGCTGGGGAGGTAGCTTGGTAGTCTAAGCACCTGCCTGGCAAGCACAAGAACCTGAGTTCAATTCCTGGTACCATATACTGTGCCAACCCCAGAATCCCACAAGCACTATGCTGGGCAGGGTAGCACCTGCTTAGAATCCCAGCACTGAGGAGGCTGAAACAGGAAGGTCACTGAGTCCAAACTGCATAGGGAGACAACTGTATCAACAATAAGAAAAGAAATCATCCCCAATGTGCTTTCCCTCTTGTGACCTTGCATCTTCGGACTTGCTGTGCCCTCCGTGTCACAAGTCCCCTGGCTCTGTGGATTGTGGGCTGGAATGGCTGTCAGGGCTGGGCCCCATAGGATCACCCCTAACACCTATCCAAGCAGAACCAATTCACCTTCGTTTTAACCTTATAGCTGCTACTACAACCTTTCATTTTAGCCCCCGTATGCTGTGATGTCAGAATCTCTTTTCAGGCTTCTTTGGCTCTCTAGATAGGAGGCATAGGGAGCCAGAGAGCAGGGACGACTCATAAGGTTCCTTATGTACCAAGGACGATGGGTCTCAGCCCATGTTGTCCTCAGAATCACCGGGAGAACTTGCAGACCATTCTGGTGCTCAGGTCTTTTTTCTAGGCCAATCTCAGCAGGATCTCTGCAATCCTCTGTCTTGGCATTGTTGGTCCAGTGAGGGCAACTACCATCCTCAATATACCAAATGAATGCAAAATCACTGCATAATGCTATAAATGGGGCTCTCAGGAGAGGACACACTGCTTTAGGAATTTGGAAGGAGAGAAGAAGGCCTTAACTAAGGTTCTGAAGGTTATGAGTGGCTTTCTAGGGAAAGGCCAGTTGCCTCAAGAGTTCAGGAAGATAGTTACTATGGGCAAAGAGGAAAGGCAAACCATCTCTGGGAGAGGGGCTACAGACTCTACCAGAGCTGGCCCCTAGAGCCAGCTTGCTCATGGCTCTGGACTGTCCCCTGCCTCTACTCTTTTTTTGTCATTCTCCTTGGCCACATGAAGGGCTCTAGAAAGGGAGACTGTGTTGTGATCAGCAAGTCCAGGTGTAGCAGAGAGAGACTACTGAAGCTTGTCAACCCTCAAACCCATATAAAGTTTCAATATGAGCCTAGTTTTTGCAGTGCTTACCATGAAACCCAAATTGATCTAGGAACCAAAGGCCGTCAATAGTTTTGCCTGTCATGAACATATAGAAAAAAAACAATTAGACTGTTCCTTTCATAATTAAATAAAAGTGGCAAAAATGAGCCTGGATTGTAGAACAGACTTGGTTAAATAATTATAATAGCTACTGTTTCTGGAACACTTGTTAGATATTGTTTATTGTCATTGTCATGTCAGATATTTTATTTTCCCTCAAGCAATTTCCACAACTCTGGTTTTATGTAAAAATATTAAAGTTAAGCAACACTAAGTAACCCTCAGGTCAGAGAGCTAGCAAATAAGAATTAAGTCTGCCTGATTATGAAGGTCATGCTATTTCCTAGATTGTAATCTCTTGGGCCTCTGTACCTCTGTTTTCTCATGTGTAAAATGGGTAAAGTAGTATACAGTCCTTAATGTGCCTTGCAGGAATGATGAAATAATAACTATTTTTAGTGGCCACAATACCTTTACTTTGTGTAGTACTTCAGTTTCCAAATTGTTTGTGTGTCCTGACTCCTGTCTGAGCAACACAACAACCTTGTGACATAGGTAGTGTCATGCCCATCATTTAGGTGAGGAAGCTGCAGCTTAGAAGTGAAGTGCCTTGCCCAAGGTCATGGCACTAAAGAATGGGAGCACCAAAAAATTGACGCTGACATCACTTCTTGTCCTACCTAACGTCAGCTGTCACTAATTACCAAGGCAACTGTAATACACTTTGAGTTCCCTATGGGCAAAAAGGACACAGCATATACAATTTTAGAGGTGGTTATCATCCTTGTTGCCAAAAGACTACCAGGAACTGTTTGGTCCTCTAGGTCTGCAGCTGATGCTCTTTTTGTTTCTGCTTACAGGAACTATCTCTTCCTTCATCTCTTGGTCATTGAGATCATAACATTCTTGTCAGGATCCTGGGGGATCACAATTCCCCAAAACTGGAGTCAGCACTTCTTAAGTTGCTAGGTTTTATTTGGAGGCTCTTTTATCCTTTGAGTGACTCAGAAGAAGTTGGTGGCACTCAGCAACTTAACTTACATATTAATTCCATGACTGGTACATAGATTCATTAACTCTCCTATTGAAATAAATTGGTGTGGAAAAAAAAACCCTGAAAATGCTAGATTATTATTAAGAATTCTTTGTTGCTACACTGATCAAGGTAACTTTATTATTTGACATTTTTAGTGTGTATTGCTTGTGTAGATTAATGGCTTTCATCTTGGCAGATTACATGCATATAGCAATCTGCATTCATCTGCCCACCATCATCCCCAGTGTTCCCACATTTTTCTGAGGGTTTCAATAGCTGTAAGATATTTTGATCACATCTATCCCCCATTATCAGCCCTTACACCACTACTTTTGTATTTTGATCATTAGGATCAGATGGCCCCATGGATAGGGGAAGGCCACCAGGAAATATTTCACACGGTCACTCCAGGCAGAAGTATAGATGATGGACTCTACTAAGGGAGAGAGAAGAGCTCAGAGCCCTCACAAGTTGTGCACTTGACCAGGCAAGAAGGAGATTTTCTCCATTGCTGGAAACTTTGATCCTCATAGAGTTGAACTTAGCCAAAGGAACCATTAGTTGAGATTCTTTGGCTCAAAAGAAAAATGTGAAATTTAAATAGGATCTATGAATGCAATCACAAAAATAGTTAATGGTTCCAAAAAAGAAAGCATGAGGAAGACTCCAAGGAACTGGATAGAGTTTATTTTAGAGTTGGCACAGAAGTAGGTCACATAGTAGCTATATTCTAAGAGGATAACCAAAGTGAGACCAGGGTCTCAGGTAGGATGAGACAAGACAATAGCCAAAGCTGTGTCCTGACCTCCCTCCACTTTCCTGCCAGGTATAATAAATAAAATAGAAACTTCGTATGACTTCAAGGTATTGCTCCTGCGGCTGTCTGATGAAATGACAGGGTGCTTTTTTCTTGTGGACTGGTTAATGAAAGAACGAGTATGGAAATGGAAGCTGAAAGAATTTTTAAAATATTGGGATGACTGTTTGCCTTTTCAGAATAAGGAGTCCAAGAGGGCACTAGCAATCATGAGTGATGCTGTTTATCTAGCCCCAAAGAGAAAGTGTCTGGACATCTGACTGACCAGAGACAGTACCCAGAAGCAGTGCTCTGACGTAGGAAGCAGTTTCTATTTTATTTGTGGCTGGCAGGAAATTGGAGGGTGGTGCACGGCTCCACTAATCTCTTCTCTTTGTACCACATGAAAATCTTCTTTGGAGATAAAAAGTAATATTAAGGAACTAGTACAGACATGGAAGTAGAAAGACTTCTTAAAATGTTGGCATAACGGTATACTTCCCCCCCAAGGGCAGGAAAGATTCTGTCACTCAACAGGTTAATAAACGCTGAGAAGGATCCAGTGGAGAACACTGAGTATGTGGTTTGTTCTTAGTGGTTGTGGGATGAGAGCTTTTCTTGCATAATTAGGAGTCTTGAATGGGGATGGAGGTCTCAGGTTGGTGGTGCTCTTGGAGGTAAAGCAAACTGCAGGAGCCCTCGTAGGCCTGGGAATGGCATCTGCTGTCACCAGTTTGAAAAGGAAATGAAGAAATGCATCGCAGAGATCGTTGGCATCGGCATCAGTGTCTCCATTCACCTTTCCTCAGAGTCTCAATTTTAGCCACACTGGATGCCACATTCTGAGATGGTGGGGTAGTGTCATGTTATATAGAAGCCAAGGAAGCACCTCCCACATGCCAAGAACTTGCTTACATTAAATGATTTAGTCCTGTGAGGAGATGAAAGTATTCCTACATTATAGAAGGGAAGCCAAAGCTCGGTAAAAGTTTATTATTCCAGAGGAAGAACTTGCAAGTGGCAGGAACTGGGTTCAAGGATAACTGGTTCCAGAATTCCATGCCTAACTGTTCTGTTGTGAAAGCCCCAAAGCCAAGATTCTTCTTCCCATCCCCACTCATTCTTTTCTCATCACTTGTAATATCATTCATCCATGTATTATTCATTCATCCAATAAGTATGTGCAGCACACTCACTGTTTCTGAGAATTGCTTCAGTACTGGGAAAATAGATAGACAAGAACATGCTGCTGCCTTCAGAAGCATAAAACCTAGGCAGGGACAGGTACAGGCAAGACACCATAAATGTAATGGGACTTGCTCTGTGGGTAAAAATCAACAACACGCTGTGCAATCATAGCTTCAAACTTCTACTAACAAAGGGGAAGATGATAGAAAGAAATAGAGGGCGGGTGAATACAGGATTTCTGAGGATGGTTTTTGAGATGATGTGCATGAAAATGTTTATCATGCTACCCAAAAGACAGCAAATATTCACAGAAATCCATTTCCACAGATAATCATTCAAAGGCTTCTATGTGCCAGCACCATTTCAGTTGGGAAGGGTTCAGACAGTACTGAAGTCCCTGGTATTGTGAAGCCTACATTGTAGGAGTCAGATGCAAAATGATGAAAAGTTTTGCAATGTAATACCGTATCAAATAGTGATTAAGACAATGATTAAAAAATGAAACCAGATAGGGAGGTGTAGGAAGAGCAGTTGTTACTGCAGGTTACCTTCCTAGAGGAGCCCTTGCTGGGCGTTTGCGGAGGGAGGATAAGGTTTGTGCACAATTGGAAAGAGACTGAAAAGAACAAGACTGTGAAGTGAGATCATCCTAAACAATATTGAAGGCAAAGCAAGGAAATTAATGTGGTCGGTCAGGAAAGGGGTAGTAGAGGGCAGAGACTGGGAACACATGGGGTCAGTGAGGTAGGCAGGGAGCAGGCCAAGTAGAGCCTTGTAGGTTGGAGGAGGTTGGGGGAGCAACAATAACAACTGATTTAACTACCATTTCTCATTTAAACCTACTGCTGTTGCTCTGGTAGACAGCAGGAGGGCTTAGTTTGTGATTGTGCACGAATAGACCCCATCGAGCTGGTGGTGTTCCTGCCTGCCCTGTGTCACAAGATGGGGGTCCCCTACTGCATCATCAAGAGGAAGGTCAGGCTGGGGTGTCTGGTCTACAGGAAGACGTGTACCACTGTCCCCTTCACACAAGTCAGTTCAGAAGACCAAGGCATGCTGACGAAGCTGGTAGAGGCCATCAGGACCAACTCCAAGGACAGAGATGAGATGATGAGATCCACTGTCACTGAGGAGTCCACGTTCCAGGTGCAAAATTTGTGGCTTGTATTGCCAAACTGGAGAAAGCAAAGGCTAAAGAGCTTGCCACTAAACTGGGCTGAGTGTACTCTTTTTTTTCTGTACATAAAAACAATAAATTGTCCTTAATCCAGTGTGAAAAAAAATAAACCTACAATTTGATACAAGGGTGTTCAGCAGATATTTACAATAAAATTACTTATACAAATCTAATGTAAAATATGAAATATATTTTAAGCATGGTTCACTTGGGCTGAATTATCCTCATTCTCAGTTTAATGGAAGTAGGTTTTCCTAATCTCTGACTGATAGAAGCTTTAAAACCACTTAAAGGCAGGATATCTGTAGGCTAAAGCATAGAAAAGTTATCTTTGAAAAGAGCATTCCAAGTTGCAGAAATATATAACCACGCATTCAGGTGACTCATTTGAAAACTTAGTTTGTCATAGGTCAAGGCTAGAAATTGTCTTCATTTAATTGCTTTAACTTGGTCCCTATTCCAGATTTACTCAGAAAAAAAGAAAAAAAAAGGTTAGCCTGCATATATTCCTGCCTTGATATTGGCTGCAACAGGCCAGGCCTGAATGACACGCCAGGAGTCAAAGGCCCCTTCCAGCTGCCAGCTGCGTCCACTCTCCCTGCATCTGGAGCACGCACTGTGGGGCTTTCTAGGTATGGACACAGCTCAGAGGTGGCTCTGGCACCGTGCACGGACATGGGAGGGCTGCCTTAGATCCCGTGGAGGAGGTGGGCATAGGAGCTCGCCACCCACTGACCGTGGGAACTCAGTATTGTTCCCCAGCCCTGGCTCTGCTCCCTGGCAGTCTCCGAGCCCTGGACACTGAGAGCCTGGATTCCCTGCTGTTACAAGGAGGTTGAGCCAAGAGGGAGGAGCAGCCGAGGCTGAGTCAGGACTTTGTGAGCAGATTAAAGCAGGCCTTGAGCAGAGTTGGAGTTGAGAGATGGGGAAAAATGGGGGAATCCCTACTGCTTCCAAGCAAGGTTGAATTCCAAAAACCTGGGAAATGACAAAGTAAGGCAGGCAAGCGACTGCCAGCCCCCACCCAGCCGCACTGGCGGGTCTCTTCCTCATTTTGGAGGTTGGAGAGTTGGAGATCTACACTTTTCCACAAATTGGGCTCCCTTCCTGTTCCTGTTGCTGGGAAGTAGGACTATGGGTGTAGCAAGCGTGACTAAGGAGGTGTCCTGGACCGAAGAGAAAGTTCAGACCTTCGCCAGACGTGTCTAGCATTGGCCTTCCCTCTTCCTACCCCACTCTACCCTACCCTACCCTCTACCCTACCACTGCCCAGGGGACCGTGGGGCTGTTGCTTGCCGCTGCAGCAAGTGTCTCCTCCACATGCTATGAGCTTCTCTGCTTCCTTCAGGCTTTAGTGTGTCAACTCTTTTTGCCTATTGGGGAACATTGCGCTTCCTCTAATTATGTGATGTTCACTTTCATCTTTACAGTCTAACTCAATTTTCCCAGGTCTGGAAGTTGCTCCTTGTATTTCTTTGATACTCAAGATAAACCCTATGCTACCCTTTACCCTACACTCTACCCTACCTTACCTTATCCTACACTCTGCCCTATCTTCTACCCTACCCTACCCTACCCTACCCTACCCTACCCTACCCTACCCTACC
>PVJA010014769.1:0-46782 GCA_004027025.1 Myocastor coypus | reverse complement strand
CCCCGCAAAAAACCGTATAAAAAAAAAAAAAAAAGAAAAGAGCCTCAGCAGTTCCTCTGAGTCCCGACCACTTGTCATCACTCTGAAGACTGCTGGTGGGGGTGTACCTTGGAGGCCTTTCCTGGATACCCCAGTTGCCCTTGCCAGAATTTGGCTGAGCCCCACTCACCTGCCCTTGCCCAGAGGACTGCCAAGGGTACTTGGTGAGCCTTGCTCTAACTTCCTCACTCTCACCACAGATCAGCTGCGCACTGGCCATCCATCATGGCCCTGGGAGACTGCTGCAGGGACACGAAATCAAGGGCCTGGAAGACTGCCACCATGTGCCTTGGTGAGCTCTACCTGCACCGTACCGCCACTGACAGAGCCTTGCAGAACTTTGGCCAGCCCTCATCATCATCAAATCCTTCTTGAGCTGTAGCTTGCCCCCGCCCCACTGAGGTGGAATCCACATTGAAACCTGTACAACAGGAGGTTTCATGAGCCTACTCTGCTCTCCCACTCTCCTGAGAGTCCTGCACCCTACCATTGTTGAAAAGTCAGCGAGAATACTGAGCACTTCAAAACTGACAAAAGGGAGGAACAAAAGGCAATCTCAGACCCTTTAGCCCACTCAAAACAAGTCTAGGAGACAAGGTCATAAAGAACTTGGAAGTCACCCACCTGAGATTTCTGAGATGATAACAACTGAAGTAAAGAAACAACTCCACTGGGGCCGAGGATATAGCTCAGTGTCCTGAGTGCCTGCCTGGCAAGCACAAGGTCTTGAGTTCAATCCCTGGTGCCACAGAAAAAGAAAGAAAGAAGGAAGGGAGGAAGAAAGGAAAGAAAGAAAGGAAGGAAGGAAGGAAGAAAGAAAGAAAGAAAGAAAGAAAGAAAGAAAGAAAGAAAGAAAGAAAGAAAGAAAGACCTCCATCAGATTATGGAGATAATATATCAGAAATAATCTCTCAGGTAAAAAAGGAAATGAATTGCTCAGAACATCTAAGGAAAACATAGATTAAAAAAATAGGAGGGACTGTTCTCTAAAGTGGTCACACCACGTTACCTCTTCACCAGCAACTTGGCAGCGTTTCGATTTTCCCATCCCATTATTTTGGAAGCATAACTATGCCCCTGCTAGACCTGACAGTTATGTTTGCCATATCTCACAATCTCCCTTTCATGTTTTCTGTCCCCTTATATTCCCCATGAGTTTGTTTATTCTATAACGCAGGTCACTGATTTTATCTTCTGTGGGATAATCTAACTGAAAAAAATTTCAAAAATATTTTCTTGATGGTATGTATAATTTAAATGATAGTTCGTGTACTGCAAAAATATATTTTTAAAAACTAAAGAATTATAACTATTCCTTGCATGTATTTTGAGTTAGGCAATCAATTTGCTACATTGTGTGCAACCATTAAATGGAGAAATACTTGGATAGGCAAAAAAAATTTTTTTAAATAGGAGGGACTAGGAAAATGATGGAAACTTTGAATGAACAATACAAGAAAGAACTAGAATGCATGAAACAGATTCAAACAGATAGATATCGAGGATATTAAGAATTCCATTGAAAGCTGGAAAAACTGCTTGAACAAAACAGAACATAGAATTTCAGACACTGAAGATAGCATTGCAGCTAGTGAACACAAAAGGAAAGATCTCTTAAAAATTTCAAGGAACCAGGAAATAGCAATACAACAGTTGCTCGATGATACAAAGGAAATAATATAAGATGATAGTTATCAGTGAAACAGCTAGAATTAACAGAATTGACATAAAAGATTGTTTGCCCAAGTAGTAGCAGAAAATTTTTCAAGCATGGGAAAGAGTCTGACGTATAGAACTCCAGCTAGAAAAGAGCCTCTCAGGGTGGTATACACATGTAATCACAGCATTCAGGAACTTGAGGCAGGAGGATCACTGAGTTGAGGCCAGCCTGGGCTACATAGCGAGGGCAGCCTGAACAATATAGCAAGACCCTATCTCAAAAAAACAAAACCAGGAGAGGAGCTCTGCATCTTTCTTTCTTCCTCTTTCTTTCTTTCTTTCTTTCTTTCTTTCTTTCTTTCTTTCTTTCTTTCTGTGGGACCAGGGTTCGAACTCACGACCTTGCACTTGCCCAGCAGGCACTTGTGCCTCGGAGCTATCTCCCCAGCCCCTTTCTTTCTTTTTTATCTTTCTTTTATTATGGCCGGCTCAGCCTGCCTTGGGGGTGGGGCTGGTACTGCATGTGGTGCCAAGGATCAAACTGTGGTCCCTGTGGCTGCCCACTTTAGACTGCTGAGCCATCTCGCTGGCCCCTGGGTCATTCTTTTTTTTTTTGTCTTTTGGAGACAGGGTCTCGCTATGCAGTTGAGGCTGGCCTTGAGCTCACTTTTGTATCCCAGGCTGGTCTCGAACTCACACCGATCCTCCTGCCTCAGCCTCCCGAGTGCTGGGATTACAGGTGTGAGCCACCACGCCCGGCACTGGGTCATTCTTATCATTAAGTGAATTTGACAAAACATGAGCCAAAACATTATCACCAGGAATTTCCAGTAAAGCTCCTTGATTACCAAGATGAAATCTAACATACACAAAGACCACCAGGATTTTTTCTTCAAATTGTAGTAATGCAACTGAGCCAGTGAGATGGCTCAGTGGTGTAAAGCACCTGCTTAGGCAAGCTTAGGCAACCACTATGGACTGTGATTCAATTCCTGGCACCACATGCTGCACCAGCCCACCTCCAGGGCAGGCTGAGAATCCCATAACATTAAAAAAAATAGTAATACAACAGAGCTCAAGCTTGAAAAGCATCCTATAGTTTTTATTATTTCATTAAAACTCCCTGAGAGCCTGCTAAGCTGTGTAGGCCAAGGGATTCTTGTCCTTGTTTCAGAGATGAGGAAACCCTGCCATAGTATGCTTGTAATATAACTGGCAAGAAAGTAAGCTACATTCAGGATCTCATGCCTATAATCCCAGCTACAAGAGAAAATGAAGAAGGAGGATTAATTTCAAGGCCAGCTGGAGAGCTTGACAAGACCCTATCTGAAAATCTTTTCAAAATAAAAAATGAACTGGTATAAAGCACAGTGCTAGAGTGTTCATCCAGCAGGCACAAGGCCTGAGTTTTTCTTTTTGTTTGTTTTTTATTTTTAATTTAATTTTCTTTCTTGTTTCAGAACCTTTGTTTATTTACTCATTTTTATGGCTGACTCAGCCTAACCTAAGGGCAGGGCTGGCACAGCATGTGGTGCCGGGGATTGAACCGCAGTCCCTGCAGCTGCCCAAGCTTTCCCAAGCAGGCGCTTTAGACCACTGAGCCATCCCGCCAGGCCCCCAAGGCCTGGGTTTAACATCCAGGTTTAATCTCCACAAATTTAGAAGAAGGCCAATGTACTGTAAGCTGTGCAAAAATCAACAATAAAGAAAAATGTCTACTTTTTTGGTGGTGGTGATATTGGACCTCCAAATGATACAGGAGACATATGTCTCCTGCAATAACCTACATCTAGCAGGTTGTAATATCCCAACCTGCTACATGTTCACTATACCATATTTGTGTTCCCCAAAGAAAGAAATCTAAGGAACAGAGGTTAAGAGTAGGAGAGTTAATTGAGTAAAAGGAATGGAGAAGAGGATTAGCTGCTGAGAGTTGAGGAGTTCCAAATGGGTTGCCAGGGGCCTGGCAGGATGGCTCAGTGGTCTAAAGCGCCTGCTTAGGAAAGCTTAGGCAGCTGCAGGGACCGTGGTTAGATCCCTGGCACCACATGCTACGCCACCCCTGCCCTCAGGGCAGGCTGAGCCGGCCATAAAAATAAATAAATAAACAAACAAAAGTTCTTAAACAAGAAAAAGAATAAAATAAAAAATAAAAACAAATGGGTTGCCAACGAGCCCACTTCTCAGAAGAAGATTTATAGAGCAAGATCACAATGTAAGTACAACATGGGTCAAAACTATGATCAAGCCAAGTATGGTGGTGCAGGCCTATAACCCCAGCACTCAGGAGCCTAAAGCAGGAGGATGACTGTGAGTTTGACACCAGCCTAGACTACATAGTGAACTCAGGCCAACCTGAACTATTTGGCAAGACTTTGTCTCAAACACAGTAAAAACAAAACTATGATCAATCAATAATATACCTCTTTAGGTAATATTGACCCAGTGGGAAGCAGGTCTTGTAGCAAGTATACATGACTGACATTAACCTTGATCAATAATCCATAGTCTTCGATTTAGTCTTAGTGAGTGGTTTATTTATATGGGAAATCTCAAGACTGCGACACCAATAATCTCAAACTTCCCTTCATCTCCTAGGCAGGTCTTTTCTATTTTAATCTTCTTCAAATGATCCTCCAGCCATGATTTGAGGTGTTCTCATCTTCTGCACTGATTCCCTCAAGGGCCTAGCCCTGACAATAATGTTTCTTACCTAACATAAATGTCTATAATAGTGATATTGAGGATTTGACCCACATTCTCATGTATACCAGGCAAGTACTCCATTGCTGGACTATATTCCCAGTCCTTTTTAAATTTTCCGCCGGGCGTGGTGGCTCACGCCTGTAATCCCAGCACTTGGGAGGCTGAGGCAGGAGGATTGGTGCGAGTTCGAGACCAGCCTCTGGGCTACAAAAGAGAGCACAGGACCAGCCTCAACTGCATAGTGAGACCCTGTCTCAAAAAGACAAAAATAAAATAAAATAAAATAAAATAAAATAAAATAAAATAAAATAAATTTTCCAATTTTATTTTGTGACACAGTCTCTGTATGTGGCAGGCTTGCGAAGGATTTGTGATCCTCTTGCCACAGCAAATGCAGCAGCTGGAATGACATCCATGTGCCCCCAAGAAGTGCAAAGTGCCCTGTTTTATCTTACAACACTGGTGATGTGCAAAGTCTGAAGGGATGTGGAACACAAAGGTAGCCTAAACTGGACAGGGGTCAAAGCCACCTGAAGGTAGACAATAATGAGTTTCCATTTGGAAATGACATTATATTTATGGCACTAGGCATCTTCTCTACACTGGATTCTCATATGAGCTATCCCAGCTACATTTTCCACAACCACATATTGTATCACAAACCAGTCCAACCTGCAGGGGAAGTAGAAGCTTTGGTCCTTTTGCAATACTCTACTGCCTAACCAGTTTGTTTTTTCAAAAGTGACATCCATCCAGCTCAAGATGGAGATAGCCTAGTGAAGGAAAGGTAGGTGTTACACAAGCCATTGTCTAGAATTCTTTCTGGGCCTCTGTGGCATTTTGAAAAGGAAACAATGAAATACAGGACACATTTTATAATATTACTTTACAATGAATCATCCAAAGAATCATGTACAAGGAGTGTGGGAAATCTGTCCATACACTAAAGACCAAAGACTCCGGCTGAGGGCCTGGATCCTAATATCCTAGATGAGTTCACGTGAAAACCTGGAGCTCATACCAATGCCTGCCACAAGTCCAACTAGAGGTCTAGAGACCATAACAAAGTCTCACACAGGTCTGCTTCATGGATCTGTGCTGGAAAGGCCCAAAGATCACTGGTGGAAGCTAGAAAATCTATGCCACAGGATGAAGGATCTGTGCTAGAAGGCTGAGGGATCTGAATTGGAGCCAAGAAGCAAAGCTCAAGGTAAGCATCAGAGCTCCCCCAAAGGTATCATAACCATCCTCAGCAACAGTGAGATCTTAGGACCCTCCAGTGATAAGGAAAGCCGAGTTCCCATCAGGAAAGCTGATGTGACAGGCTTCTTCATGAGGCTGAGCAGTACACCAATTTCCTCTCTGGATCCAGGAAGCAATGATCAAGATGAGGACCACACTTGGGAGGCTGAGGCAAGAGGATTGGTGTGAGTTCCGAGACGAGGTTGGGCTACAAATGTGAGCTCAAGACCAGCCTGAACTGCATAGTGAGACCTTGCCTCAAAAAGACAACAACAAAAAAAAATGAGAACCAGAGCTCCACTAAAATGAATTTCAGCCATTCTCAGTGACAATTAGGACCTGAACTACTCCTCTGACAAGAACAGCCAAGTTTATCGTGAAAGCAAGCACAACAAGGTCCTCCATCAGAACATCCCTAGAGAGCTAGCAGCTTCCCATAGCTCCAAAAGCTTCTCCAAAGAGCATCCCTGACAGCTTTTCCTGTTGTGCCTCTTATTCTGCTGGCAACAGTCCTCAGATGGACCTCCCAAACCCAGAACCATAATAGTTTAATTCAGCTAAGTGTAGCAAGTTGACCACCAGTTAGAAATCCACTACAGCCTCCTAAGGATGTATGATGTACTGCCAATGATGTATTTCACTTCGTTAAACTGTATTAATGTCCTTTATGGACCAAGCATTGTGCAGAGAGGTATGAACTAGTTATGATATATGCCTAGTCTAGTTAGAAGAGAAAGGAAGACATATATATTACTAGTGATGGATTGCTATATCAGAAAAAATTGCACAGCAGAATAAACAATGCTCTATGGTGATGGAGTGGCAGTTATAGGTTAGTGCAGCAAATGGCATTTCCATTTGGCCTTAAAAGATAGGTGGGGATTCCAAAGACAGTTATAAAGTGCTATCTGTGAACACAAATATCAGAAGCATTAGCTTCAAGGATAGCTGCTGACAAACCATTGTTTGGATGGGATGGGTAGGGCAAATTCTTTAGGTCTCATGCAGTGGGAACCTGTGACCATTTATTGTATTCTTGTTTGGTGAACGTTATTACACTTTAATTTTGAAAAGTCAACCTTCAATAATACTCCAGGAGGCCTTTGGAATTTACCAACAATGCAGCATCTTTTACAGAAGTATTTGGGGCAACCAGTGCTGAGGGAATTCCTGAGTCTCACTGTCTTTCATGGATGGCTGGTTTATTTTTATTTATTTATTTATTTATTTATTTATTTATTTATTGTCTTTTTGAGACAGGATCTCGCTAAGAAGTTCAGGCTGGCCTTGGGCTCACTTTTGTAGCCCAGGCTGGTCTCGAACTTGCACCGATCCTCCTGCCTCAGCCTCCCAAGTGCTAGGATTACAGGCGTGCACCACCACGCCTGGCTTGGGTGGCTGGTTTATCACATCAGAGAATAGGGTACATCAGGAAAGGATTGGAGAGGATCTTGCTTAAAGGACCTTGCTAGATCATGCTAAATGGTTTATAGGTACAGCTGAGACTGAAAGGCTTTAAGCAGAATAATGGGGTCATATATACATCTTAAGAGCTCTCTGGCTGCTGTCTGGATGATGGTAAAAGTCAAAAGTAGAAGGAGAGAGCCTAAATAGGAAGTTACTACAGTGGTCCAAACAAAAAGTCATGTGATCTAAAGAGGCTGGAGAGCTGAAGTGGAGAGTGTAGTAGAAAAGGATCAAAGGTCAACAAGACGGGTCTCATAGGGAGAATCAACTAGTCCTGAGTCCTCATAGGGTGCTTATCGGGTGGGGGAGGGGAGGCGATCAGGGCAAGAATTGAGAGTGATGCCTAACAAGCGCACAGTGATAACTCTATGAGATCTCCTGTTCCCTCAAGGGGTAGACAGAGAGGAAAGGACAGGTCAGAAGACAGAGGAGGAAAGAAGTTTACAGCAGTGAGAAATAAGCAAGAAACCCTGACAGTCCAGGCCAGGTGGCAGCACCAAAGCCCCGCCTCCGCCCCGCCCCTGGCTCCACCCCCTATTCCTCTCCCTCCTCCCACTCCCACCCTCACCCGACAGCGACTCATCCTCCTGGGCGGGGAGAGGTGGCTTTTGAGTCCTCCAGTATCCCAGCAGGCAGTGCAGCCTGGAGACGCTGACAAAGGAGCCGAGGAACCGTCGCAGCTGCTTTCTGAGGATCAGATGTTGTGGAGGTGAGTTCCCTGGCGTCCCGTCACCCCACTTCCTCCGATTTGGGCAGAACGTGGAAGTTACGTGGCCGGGAGCTCCAGGCGAAAGAATAACCTGGACCCAGAACCCGGGTTTAGCTTGGTGACTGACAGCTAGGCGCCGGGATGCGGGTAGGTGGTGGGGAGGAGGCACAAGTGGCTCCTTTCTGCCCCGTCCCCGACCAACAGTGGCCCTGCCGCCGGGGCTCGCGGCCGCAGCGTCTGGCTTGCTCCGGCTTGGCGGGGGCAGACGTGGGAGCTCCAGGCGCTGCCTGGCGGAGTTGGGTTGCCCAGGGGATGTGGCTCCCGAGACAACTCTTTGGCGGACGTTGTAAAGAGGGCTTAGGGAAGAGAGGTTCTCTCCCTGTTGGCATTAACACTGTCCTTGCCCTTCCTTCAGTTCGGCCAGTGCCCCCAGCAATGAAATGGAAGGAAATGGGGGGGGGGCTTGCTGGAGCGATATATCCTTGAATGGCTTTAGCTCTGCTCGCTTTGCCTGGAGGGAGATGAAAGTGGAGTGGTGAGGCGGGCGAGGACAGAGAGAGCATGCTCGGAATAATGGGGAGTGGGATGGGGGCCGAGGCCTGTATCCTCCCCCCTCCCAGGACCTCCGCACAGTCCCAATGGTTGCAGCAGCTGCTTGGCTGTAAACAGGCTCACATGACCGGTTTCACATGGAGCCGGCCGGTGCGAGAGGACTGGGGCCGGAAAGGCTGAATGAAGTCTTTGCACCCAACACTTTCTACCCTCTCCGGGGCTCCTCAGGAGCTCCTCAGCCATTAGTCAATGTTTTGCTGTTTTCCCCTTGAGGAAAATAACTGATGTCTATCCTCGCTGGCTGAAGTAACATTTTTGTCCCAGCAGAATCAAAAGGTTCTCACTGGGGGTGGAGTGGGATGGCGGGGAGGTGTTTAAGTGGATATGTTTTTAAGCCTTTTTGACCTTTGAGGGAAATAAAAGGACATGAACTGAAAAGGTGGGTCCTTCGGATTTTGTGTAAAAAGCAGTTCTGTTCTTTCAAACTACATTACACTGTGTTCTTGACATGAATGCCAGGCAGAAGGGCAAAGCCTACTTTTCCAGGCAAGGGGTTTAATGCATTCTTGATGATGAAAATCTTATTCACACTACCTCTAAATACTGACTTCTTTGCCTATAAAATATTATATTCAATAAACTGAGAGAGGTGAACACTAACTCATAGGCTATGCATATATTTGGTAGAAAACACTTCGCAAGTTTGGAAAAACAGGAAACTGGGCCAAATGTGCCTTTCAGGTTGTTCATATCCACATACCCAAATAGAATGTGAACTTAATCTAGTTTCTGAAGCATTTTTGGGACTGTGAAAACAACAGGTTTACTCAAATACTAGAACACTTGAAAAATTTTCAAATATGTAAAGGGTAGTTGTGATATATTCTCTTTACATGTACATATAATTAAAGATAATGGGTCACTTTCACTAACTAAGTTACCCCTTTATGAACAAAGATAAAAGTAGAGCAAATAGCATACAGAATAATGTGTGTTTCTTCCATTATCTTTCCCACATTTTTATTCTGAATTTTTTTTCTCAAAAGATTCTTACCCTTGGACTGGCGAGATAGTGCAGCATTCTAAAGCACCTCCTTAGGCAACCTCAGGGCCCAGCACCACATGCTGTGCCAGCCCCACCCCCAGGGTGGGCTTAGCCAGCCATAACATAAATAAATAAACAAATAAAGCTTAAAAATGAATAAATAAAAAGATTCTTACCCTTGATTCCATTTTTCTGAAAATAAAGTAATTAAAAAAGTAAAAGAAATTGTACTCCACTCCTTATTAGCTCAAAGTAATTTGCTATTATTTTTATTTTAAAAAATATATAGGGTGGTAAATAGAGAAATTTAAAATATTTCCTAGAAGTTAGCAGTGAAGCAAATGGCCAGTTGTGCTCTCAATCTTGTTTTGCCATAAATACACTCAGTGACTTGCACTGTGCAGCCCCCCCTTTTTTCCTTATCTGTAACACGAAGGCTTTTGTTTCCAAGATCCCCTATAGCTCACAGATTCCCTTAGACAATGTAGATTTTGATTGAGATCTATTTTTGGACGAAATAACTTGATCAAATAAGATATTAGTACCAAAGACCATACAGTTATCCAGAGTTATGATAAACTGGAATTGCACCCTGAAGATTTCTCATTAGGTATAATTTCTTTCTAGATTGTTCTGCACCTCTCTTGCCCTACAAGAAATTGAAGATGGCCTCAGCTAAATCCTAGCTCCAAAATTAGAAATAACAATTCCACTTCACTTTCTTGACCTTTAGAACATAGTACAGAATCTATTCTTTTGTTATTTCCAGCTCCTTCCTAAGCGAAGCAGGCTGTGTGATTTTAGTGATCTTGTTCGAATAAAAATGGCAGTACTTTGATTAGATTACCAGAACCCGTGTCAGGGCTCGAGCTTTTCAGGGTTTGAAATTTAACTTTGTTACTCTCTTGTGAAGTTATCCATCAGTTTCAAGGACTGAACCATACCCACTATATTTACAAAAGAGTTATTCTAGCCACAGATAGCTGTTTACTAACTTAAAGTGTGAAGTACACCTACCAAGCAGACTGGAAGGCTCATGTACGAACTAAGATACATTTTGCTCTTTTTTTGTGGAACCAGGGATAGAACTTAGGCCTTTGCACTTGCTAGGCAGACACTTGTGCCCCTGAGCTATCTCCCTGGCCCCCAACCTTTTACTCTTAAATATATGGAAACACATAAACATTGCTCTTGACCTCCCTTTTTGTAGGGTCTGCATGCACCCCTTCTTTTAAATCTTGCAGTTGGTAGATTCAGCAAGATTATAGCTTTTATGTGCAAACGATTTCAGCCTTACCTTTGTAAGGGTATATCCTAGTTACCTGCTTGACCTTTGGTTACTTGTAAAACTGTTTCCATTTCTACTGCCTTGGTCTTGGCCAGTGCTGATGAACCTGTGGCACAGGCCACAACCTGCTGTTTGTTATCATTGGAAGCTCTAAAAGGTTTGCCATCGTTGGGCTAGACCCTCATCATCTCTTCATGCACTATTCATTCAACAGTTATTTTTTATTGTAAGTACTCTGGAGTTAGGTTTTGTGCCTGACTGATCAATGTCAACTTCTCTCCAGCTTCAAATCTTATTGGCTCAGTTCCCTGCTTAAAATTGTTCTGAGTTTTCTTCTGGCCTAAAGCAGTGCTTCTGAAAGTTAGTCATGCATCAGAATCACCTAGAGGGCTTGCTAAAAAATAGATAAGTGTAATCCCAGAACCAGGGAGGCTGAGGCAAGAGGATCACTATGAGTTCCTGAATTGACTGGGCTACATAGTGAGTTTAAGGCCAGCAGGATGCTGTCTCAGAAAGCCAAAATAAGCACTCTGGAGGCTGAGGCTGGAGGGTGGCTGTGAGTTTGAGGCCAGTTGGGGACAGATAATTCAAGGCCAGCCTGAATTACAGAGTAAGACCGTGCCTCAGCAATGTATAAATAAATAAATAATAAATAAGTAAACAGACAGCTGGACCCTGCTTCTGGATTTTTTGTAATAGTACTGAGGATTGAACCCAGGGCTTGTGCCCTGAGCTAGAGCCTCAGCCCCCTTTAAATTTTTTTTAAACTGGGGATCGAACTCAGGGCTTTGCACTTGCCAGCCAGGCACTTGTGCCCCTGAGCTATCTCGCTGGCCCCCTTTTTCATTTTTTGAGGCTGGGTCTCACTAAATATCCAGAGATCAGCCTGACTTTGTGAACCTCCCACTTCCCAGTGTCCTAGGTGAGTGGGACTGCAGGTGTGCTCTACCATGCATGACTTGCCCTAGGGTGGGAACCCAGAGTTTTCATTTCTAACAGGTTCCCACATGAACCTCCAGATATCCAGCCCAATCCTAAACATCCAAACAGAGCTGGCTATGTTTGTTCCTAGTCTTTCCTCAGTGTATCTTTCCAGGGTTATGTCTTACTACCCACCCAGTACATTACTATTTTGTAAACCATTGTTAATATCAAAACTCATTTTAAGTTTCCCTTTGGTGTTTGTACATGTATGGCTCATGAAACTCTCCTTTCTTATCACACATTCCTGTTACGGTGGACTGTCACCTTTGTGCTCCCAGATCTCTGTATCTATTGGCATTTTAACAAGTCACCTCCTATTCAAATGACAGTTGTACATATATCTGTTTTTCCTGCTTGAAGAAAATTTTGGAGGACTAAGATAGTGGCGTTATCTTTTTTATACGTTCCCTGGCACAGGGCCTGCTGTATAATAAATGGTGACTAAATACTTGTTAATTAATTTGAAATTCTAAAACTTTTAGGGGAACTTCCAGAGGAGGAAGCAGTACTAGGAATTAAATCCAGGAGTTTTACACTGAGCTACATGCCTATTTCCCTGTCCAACCCACCCCCTGCCCCCATCCCCCACCCCTCTGTGCCCCACTTCTTAAATTTTTGAGACAAGGTCTTGGCGAGTTACTATTTTTCCCAGGCTCAGTTTGAATTTAAAATCCTGCCTCAGCATATCAGAGTGCTGGGATTACAGGCTTAGGTCACCAAACCCAGCTTGGCAAGGATTCTAAAACTTCTGAGACTGCTCCACATGGCAATATTGTACTTCTTGCAGTAAGTTGATATAGGTGTTTCTTGAAACAACTAGAGACATTAGATAGAATGTTGCAAAATATGGGAATAACATTTTATTCATATAACAGGAAAGATTTTTTTTTTGTTTTTTTGGCTGGCTCAGGCTGTCTTTCTGGTGGGTCTGGGGATCGAATCATGGACTGACTGGGATTGCAGGCACAAGTGCTTAAACCACTGAGTTACCACTAAAGCTCCTCAGGGAAAGCTTTTTAAAAAGATATATATCTATAGATGGATGGATAGATAGATAGATAGATAGATAGATAGATAGATAGATCTTTTTTTTCATACTGGGATTCTAACTCTGGGCCTTTCACTTGACAGGCAAGTGCTTACTTATTATTACTGTATTTTGTTAGTCTTAAGGTATACACTATCCAACATTCACATGTTGAATATGCAATAGCCTGCCACATGTGATTTGTAGCAGCTGGCCCTGCAACTAAGATATGAAATTACATGAAAAACCTAGAAGATACATGAAAATAAAATTGTCAATTATTAAAATGTGAAATGAAGATCCTAATATTGTTTGCCAAAGAGTAGACCTTAGGAATATACCAGCCATTACAAATAATAGATGATAGTAGAAACTCAAAGCAAAAAACTTAGCTTTTTATTGTTGTTTCTAGTGGCTAGGGATGGAACATGGGGCCTGGCACTTGCTGTGCAAGTGCTGTGCCCCTGAGCTATATCCTCAGTTCAAAACTAAATTGTGTTTAGCTTTGTTTTGTTTTGTTTTAGACAAGGTCTGGCTATGTATATAGTTCAGGCTGGCATCAGCTCCTGCCTCAGCCTCCCAAGTGCTAGAATCACAGGTACATACCACCATGCTCAGTTTAAGAGCTAAATCTTTTAAGTTGGAGAGGAACAGTGTTTAATACTAGTGAGACTAACACAACAGAAATTGTTCTTAATCATTTAGCCTGTAGTTGGTTTTTACCAAGGGTTACATGCAATATGGATGACAAAGATAGCCCCTGTGCTCCGATAAAAGGGGGCTGGCCTGAAGTTAGAGCTCAGCATGTTAGTCAGAGTAAGGTATAGGAGCAATGGATGAGTAGTTAAGTAGCTAGTATAACAACCACACAGATGGTTCACTAATTTTGGAGGAAGGCTATACTTTGAATCATCTTTCTTTTCCAAATCCCCTTGGCCCATTTCTTTCCTTCTCTTTCTTTCTTTCTTTCTTTCTTTCTTTCTTTCTTTCTTTCTTTCTTTCTTTCTTTCTTTCTTTCTATCTTTTTCTTTTTGAGACAGGGTCTCACTATATACAGTTCAAGATGGCCCTGAGCTCACTTTTTGTAGCCCAGGCTGGTGAGAACTAGCACAAATCGCCCAGCATGGCCCATTTCTTTGATTTTTTTTTTTTTTGGTATTGTGTACAGAGCCTATAGGGTCTTACTACATAGATCGGACTCATGGGATTACAGGCAGGTGCCACCATGCTCAGTTTCAGTCACTGGCTCAGCACACCCCAGGGGAGGGACCAGCACAGCACACCAGGGATTGAACCCTGGTCCCTGCATCTGCCTAAGCAGGTGCTTTAATCCACTGAGCTATCTGGTTGGCCCTTATTTTGAATCTTCTTAAAGCCTCTTCTTCCCCAAAAAAGGAGCTTGAGAAAGAAGAGCAAATAAGAATATGCTTTTGTGTGTGTTTGTGTGTCTTTTTGAGACAAGCTCTTGCTATGCAGTTCAAGATGGCTTTGAACTCGCTATGTTACCCAGGCTTGCCCTGAAAACAGTGACCTTCCTGCTGCAACCTCCAGAGGCTGGGATTCTAGGAAAGCTCCGCCACGCCTAGCTGAGAATATGCTTTTAAAGTGGTTTATGCGCTCAGTATCAGCCTTTATTTTTTTGACTTTGGTGATAAAATATATTGAAATGTCCCTGTGTACCTGAGAGTCTTTTTCTTTTATCTGAGTCTTTTTAAAAGAGGCACAAAAGGGTTATTAGGCAGAAACTTTAAAGTATACCCTCAAACAAAATAAAAGGATGCACTTGAAACAGAGTGTAGGCCCTCAAGAAAGACCATTTATAGTTTGGAGCTATGGATATTTATGTGATTTTTGGCCGTGTGAATGTATAATAAGTTCTGTCTTGGTCTTGGCTTACTGGAAAAGGACAGCCCACCTGCAGAAAGATGATGGCATGCTTTACAGGGAAAGGCAGGAGCCCCACCAATTTTTTTTTAAGGGTGACCTATGGTTTTGTACCTAAAAAGCATCCAGTGAACTCTGTTCCTCTATTGACTAAACTAATTTATGTACAGGGTGTTCAGAGTCTCACTAATAGATTGGACTCATAGTGATCCACCTGTTTATAGCCTCACAAGAGTTGGGATTACAGGCATGCACTACCAAACCCAGTCTCAACTGCTATCACAGCCAGCCCCTGGGGGCAGGGCCAGCACTGCAGGCCAGGGATTGAACCCTTGGCCTCTGCACTTCCTTGCAGGTGCTTTAATCCACTGAGCTATTTGGCCTGGACTTCAAGTATCTTTAGAGGTTTGTGGTGTGAAAGGCCTACAAGAAAAACCCACAAACCTAAGAAACATTGTTATGAACATTCTTGGATAATTTTAACTATGTCCTGAAGTTACCGTCTTTTTACTTATTTATTTATTTATTACTATACTGAGAATCAAACTCACCATCTCTTGCCAAGCAAGCACTGTGCCACAGAGCTTTACCCTGGCTCCAGTCTTCTGAAAGTTATAATTTTTTTGTGGAACCAGAGACTGAACTCAGGACCTTGCACTTATGCCACTGAGTTATCTGTCCAGCCCCTGAAAGGTATAATATTTAGTTATCATTTTGCCTGTCTCTTTTCTGTTTATCTTTATCTCTTCTACCTCCAGACTTTGATCTGTCACTCTATTTTGGTTTTGCTTTCTGGAGACACAATCCACCTGTATCTTTTGAACTGGCCATGTCCCTGTGTAGCCCAGGGAAATTCCTGCCTCCACGTCCTGAGTGCTGGGATTACGGTCATGTGCCACCACTCCTGGCTGCCTTACTGTTAAGGTGTAAAAAAAGACCCAGGTTCTGTCTTCTGGATGCTTAAGGGTCAAGAGGGACATTGATGATGCCCAGCAAAGGATCCAAATCTTGCGCTGATGGTTCTAAAGGAGACAAAAGGCAGATGCATTTTGTTGCTTGATAAATCATCATTTTTCAATAAAGTTCTGGTCGCGTTTTCTCTTGCCTCCTGCCACTAGCTCTCCAAGAGAATTGCCACCATTCAGAGTCAGAAGAATTTCTGAAAGTGGAGATAAGGAACCTAGACCCACCCTCTCCGTGGAATAAGCCTGTAGGTTCACTGGCTACCATCATGGAAAGCAGAGTTGTCAGGACTGATAAGTAAGCAGCATAAAAGGGTTGATAGGAAGGAAGGGGAAGGGAAAACGGATAACATAGAGCCAAAACTTCGCAAAACGAGGGGAGGAGGGGCTGAAAGGAGGAGAGGTTTTGGGGAAAAAAAGAAATCCAAATGTATTATGCACAGGTACAAATTCCCCATGATGAATATGATTGGAATGTATACCTAAAACACAGCAGTAAACGTTATTTTTTAAAGAAAAATAGATACACACACTCAAGGAAATAATAGAGTGCAGGCCCTCAAGAGCAGAAAACACTGAGTGTCTTATCTTTCTATTCCTTGCTTAGCATAAGGTGAGGAAAACTAATCATTTGGGGGCCACTATTCTTTCTAGACAAATGACGGTTAGTGGATGTGTGAATTTCTGTGTTTCCTGTTTCTCACAGGAGAGTCGTTTGCAAACTGGTCACCAGGTGGTGTGCACACATAAGGCTTGCTTTTGTATTTCATTTGAGATTGCTTTTTTGTGCCGATAGCATGGAAACAAGGACAAGGCGGTTTCCTGTATCACCACCTACCTCCCAGCTGCATGTCTGCTTGGCATGTTGGTGCCCTGGGTAAACATTGCTGGCCCAGTTTGACTCCGAGGAGCCAGAGGGGAGGAGAAACAGCTGGGAATGCTGATTCTGTCTGCTCCCTCTCACCACAGCCTGCGCTCCCAGCCACCTAAGATTTACTGCGCGTCTAATTAGGATACTCTGCCTGTCTTCAATGGACAAAGTACATTTGGCTATGCAGTCCGTGCAGACTCCCCCAAGAATGAGGCAGCTCCTAGTAGATACCTGTTAGGAAAACTGTAAGCTCAGCATCTGTCAAGAGCCGGCATTGAGTTTGGGTCTATAGGGGAGGAAAAAACAAATTAAAAAAGATATGGCATGATGCCTGAAATTTGAATGAAGAATCAAAATTAGACCACATCGTGGCTGGGGAGATAGCTCCAAGGCACAAGTGCCTGCCTGGCAAGTGCAAGGTCATGAGTTTGACCCTCGGTCGCACACACAAAAAAAATTACACCACATGGAACAATTGTCAAAATATTGAATCCATATGAGTACATGAAAAATATGACACTGAGATCCACGTAGATCCAAATGGTACCTTAGAGATGTGTCACAAGGAGGGTGAATTTATACTAGGCTTTGAAGTGTACATAACGTTTTACAGTCCTAAGAAGAAGACTGGGGCAAACCTTGCTTGTTAATGCCCCATGTACTGAGGTTGTTAATGCCTCAGTTACTCTGAGAGCTAGAGCTGCTGTTTCATAATAAGGAAAAGAAAGTGTGCAACTCAGTAAAGGAAACTGAAATTGCCTCTGACTTTTGCTTTCATTTTTTAGATGCTGGGAATCGAATCTAGGGCCATCACACTGAACTATATTCTCATCCTTTTTCTTTCTTTCTTTCTTTCTTTCTTTCTTTCTTTCTTTCTTTCTTTCTTTCTTTCTTTCTTTCTTCCTTCCTTCCTTCCTTCCTTCCTTCCTTCCTTCCTTCCTTCCTTCAATATTTTGGTGCTAAGGACCAAACCCAGGGCCTGCTACTTGCTAGACATGGGTTAAACCACTAAGCTAAATCCCTGCCCCCATCCCTTCTTTATTTTTTATTTTTTTAAAGCAGTGTCTCACTGAGTTGCTAAGTTGCTCAGGCTGAGCTCAAACTTGTAATCTTCCTGCCTCAGCTTCCCAGAGTGCTGGGATTATAGTAGTGGGCCACCATACCCAGCTACTTTTTTCCTTCATAAAATGAAAAGGGAAACAAAAATGAAGATAATGCAGACTTGGTTGTGACTTGAATTTTGAGTCATGCTTTGTGGTAGAAAGCTGCATCAGAAGGTACAGGAAAGCTGTAGAGAAGGAAGTGTTAGTCTAGAGATCAGAGTTCCTCCCCCTCCTCTCTGTGCAATGTTGGTAGGTATCTTAACTGTCATGTGCCTGCTTTTTTTTCTGCCAAATGAGAAAGACTGGAAGCAGAACTTGTTTGACTTGGCATGCATTTGAACTTTGACCTTTTTTTAGGTCATTTTTGAGCCAGGCTCTCACTATGCTGTTCAGGCTGGCCTTGAAGATACTTTGTAGCCCAGGTTTGTCTAAACTCCAAGAATTCACCTGCCTCAGCCTCCCAAGTACTGGGATTACAGGTGTGCACCACTATACCCACTGGCACATTTTACTTTTGGAAACTAACCTCATAAATCAATGTGTTTGTAAGGTTTTATCCGCTTAGTATATAATCTCTCTCCAGGACTTTCACACTTTATCATTTTGTAATATGGACTGGAGCAAAGAGGAAGTGTTAGTCTCCTAAAAAGCCATCAATTAAAGGCTGATGCTAGGCTTCATTTTTTGTTGACAGTACTGCCCTTTTGACTGGTGCTAATTCTTCCCTAATACCCCCTAGTTGGAATTTATGATGCAACTTGTACCTTAGCCAAGATAAGTTATAAATAGGAAGAGAGAATGTAAAAAAAAAATAGCAAACTACTTAAAAACAATGTCACTACTTTTTGGTGGTGACGAGGAGGAAATGGCCTGTTCTCAGCCTCAGGCTAATGTGTACATATTCAAATCAAATGCATAAGAATTTCTTCTAAGCCTTTATTCCAAGGTAACAGCATTTGCCCCATGACATTTACCAACTAACTTGTCCTGGAGTAAGTACCAAGTCTGTAGCATTTGTCTGTGTGGTTATTTTTGACTTCCTAGGCAGCCTCATGAACCATCTCATACTCTTATTTTTTTTTTTTATTTTTTATGAGTACATGTTTATGAGACATAATGATTGCAATTCTTTGTGGATAACTGGTACATTCCTTTATATAACAACTTTTATATTGGAATTAGAGTGTTTCTAGATTGTAAACAAGTCCTTAAAAAAAAAAAACAAGTCCTTGCTCTTTTCATTGTAGTTTCTGTCATGTGTAAAATAGATGAGCTCCTTTAACACATAATTTAAGGAGGGTTTTGTTTTTGTTTTGTTTGAGGTGGTGTTTTGAGACAAGGTCTCACTATACAGCTCACACTGGCCTTGAGCTCACTATGTAGACTAGGCTGGCTTTAGACTCCAGCAATACTGCTGCCACAGCCTCTGGAGTGCTGGGATTACAGGTGTGTGCTACCATGCCTGGCTGCATAGCTTAAGTTTTTAAATGTTATTAAAGGATCATAAATTAGAAAAGATAATTAACAGAATTTTTTACCCATTGTTTCTAAACTCTCATACTGAACTGTAGTATTTATTTAAGAGTATCTAGAGATAATTTCTTTTCTTTTTTTATGAGCAGAATAGATTTATTAAGAGAAAGAAAGCTTCTGTCTGGGAAGAGGGACAGAAGGGGACCCGAGCGGGTTGCCCTGATAATTTCTTTTTTTCTCATGTCCCAAGACGCTCTGTTTCTCTCCTGGGGACAGATGTGAATATCCTTCAAAGATTTTTCCGGCATAGCCGGGCGTGGTGGCTCACACCTGTAATCCCAGCACTCAGGAGGCTGAGGCAGGAGGATTGATGCAAGTTCGAGACCAGCCCCGGCTACAAAAGTGAGCTCAAGGCCAGCCTCAACTGCATAGCAAGTCCCTGTCTCAAAAAGGCAAAAAAAAAAAAAAAAAAAAAAAAGATTTTTCCGGCATAAGTGAAACCCTATCTCAAAAAGACAAAAAAAGAAAAACAGATTTTTCCACATATCCAAGACAAGAGATATACATATATTCTTTGTTTTGTTTTGTTTTCATTTATATATTTGGTACATGGTCTCACTATGCAGCTCAGACTTGTGATCCTCCTTTTTCAGCATCCCCAATGCTGGGACCACAGGCATGGGCCATCTCAGCCTGCCCCAGGGGTGGGGCCAGCGTGGCATGCTGGATGAAACTGTATTGAACCTTAGTCCCCATGCTTGCCAAAGCAGCTGCTTCACAGCACAGCACTTCCTGATTTTTGCAATTAATGCTACATCTTCTCCAGGGAAGAGGGGTGTTGGTGTACGCCCAGTCTCCACTTTATCCTACATCTGGAAGTTTGGTGTGTGTCCAGCTGCACAAAGAGGTCCCTCTTTCTCTCTGACAGTTATCTGGTATACCAACAAATGGATACTCTAATGAATCCTCTATTAATGCACAGTTGGGTAGTTTCCAGTCTTCTGCTTTGAATGGCTTGCTTGTGTTGAGTACTAAGCTCTGTTCTTTGCGCTTCGTATAAATCATTCCATTTAATCCTCAGCAGTGCAAGGCAAACCTTTCACATATCAAATGTCACACAAAGGGAGAATACACACACATACGCACGCACACACATACACACATATATATATGATTTAGCTGAATATATGAATGGGTTATATTACACATAGTATGGCTATAATTTGCATTTTGCTTGTTATCAGTCAAGTTAAACATCTTTTTTTTTTAAAGAAAACAACAACAACAAAAAGTCTTTTTTGTAAGCTACAATGACTTATAAATTGCTCATTCACCTATGGACTCATCTTAATAGTTTGTAAATTCTCTGTAAGGGAAATTAGACATTGCCTATGATGTAAATTACAAATGTTCTTTTAGTTTTACTTACAGAATTTTGCCATACAGAATTTTAAAAGTTATACAATTGAATTTATCAACGATTTTGGTTTCTGGTTTTATGCTGTTGTTAGCCTAAGAATAAAAAAACTCCACAGTTTCCTTGGTCTTTTTCCCTTGTACTTACCTGGGGGTTTGTCTTTTTTGTACTTGAAGTTTTCATCTGTTTGAAATTTATCTTGGTATAAGGAATAAAGGATAAATTCAACTTTGTGTTTTAGATGGCTACCCAGTTTAATAAATACTAATTTATCTTACAAATTAGAGATGCCACTTTTTATGATAAGCTAAGCTAAATTCTGCTAAGAGAATTTTAGAATGAGGCAGTGCATATTATTTACTAATGTCAAGTTTGGACCTCCTCTCCTTAATAACCAAGCTTCCTAAGAAAGTAATTACTGAGCTTATTATTTTCTACTGGAAAAAAATTACATACTAAGCTTGTGAGCGTACATTATCTGAGCAGACATGTGTGTGGCTTTCAGCAGAAGATATCAATTCAGAGCAAATGAAAATGCCAACTTGGAATTATTTAATCTGTTGCTTTTAAGAATAATTTAAGTTTTGTTTTATGGAAATGGATGGGCAGTTATGTAGTGGAAGGAACACTGGACTAGGAAACAGGTGGCCTGCCAGCCTTATTTTTTTTTGTTTTGCTTTTTTAAAATCTTAATGTGATCTCTTCATAATTAAATAATAATGATGAACACTTAGAACATTACCTGGCCTGCAGTGTTATCTGTATATTAATCATTCACTCCATGTAATTAATAGTTTGTAAGTTGTTATGAATCATCAAATGTTAAATATTATTATTAAGACAATGTCAACAGACCCTATCTCTGTCAAAACAAAACCCAGCAACAAACTCAGTATTGTTAGGGACCACATATATACTATAAAGTCAATAGTTACAGGAGGAAGAATGAGTATCGCAGAGAGCCCAAGGCTTCAGTCCCTTCACATATGCAGTTCCCTTGGTTTGAATGCCCTCCTCCTAATACTTTAAATGTATGTATGTTTTCTTTTTTTGTGGTACTGGGATTTGAACTCAGGATATTATGCTTGCCAAGTAGGTGCTGTGCCACTGAGCTATCTCCCCAGCCCTGTGCTTTTCTGTAAGGATTTTATGACAGATCATTTTTTTTTTTTTGTCTTTTTTTCCGGACAGGGTCTCACTATGCAGTTCAGGCTGGCCTTAAGCTCACTTTCGTAGCCCAGGCTGGTCTCAAACTTGCACCAATCCTCCTATTCAGCCTCCCAAATGCGGGGATTATAGGCGTGCAACACCACACCCGGCTACAAATCATCTTGTGGCTTCTCTTCCAGGTAGAATTATTCCTTTAATCTTCTGACTCCTCAACACTTTATATACCTTGTTATGCACCATTATAGATGTAGCTTCAATAGTCTTTGTCTCATCAGTTAGATTGAAGTTTGTGAGAGCAGAGCCTGTGTATTATTTTATCTGTATATCTCTGCTTACTGACAAACTCCCTGGCATATAATAGATATTTACTTGAAAGAAGAAAATTTAACCCCTTGTTTATGTAGTATCCTGGTTGATTAAAAAGCCACAATAGGAATTAGCATATTGGGCCAGGGAGATGGTTCAGAGGTCTACAGCGCCTGTCTAGGAAAGTTTAGGCACGTGCAAGGACTGGGGCTTGATCCTCAGCACCACATGCTGTGCCAGCCCCACCCCCAGGGCAAGCTGAGCTGGCCATGTCACAAATAAGTAAATGAGGTTTAAAAGAAATAAAATTAAATTAAATTTCAAAAAAAAGGGGGCCCAGCGGGATGTCTCAGTGCTCTAAAGCGCCCGCTTGGGAAAGCTTGGGCGGCTTCAGGGACCGCGGTTCGATCCCCAGCACCACATGCTGCACCAGTCCTGCCCTCAGGGCGGGCTGAGCCAGCCATTAAAAATGAGTGAATAAACAAATAAAGGTTCTGAAACAAGAAAAAAATAAATAAATAAAATTTAACAAAAAAATAAATTTCAAAAAAAGAATCAGAATGTTAGCCCTGATGGCTGGTAAAACCAGATTTATTCATCAATTGTATTTTTGAAAGTGTGACAACCTGAATCCAAGATATTAAATGGTTTATAATAGCTTATTTTAGATATGTGATCCAATGGGCGAAAATCAGATAATTTCTGTAATTGAATGTTTGACCTATCACATTTTTGTGGTAGTGGGAATTGAACTTTACATGTTACCTTTTTTTTTAAATTTCAGAACCGGGTATCGAACTCAGGACCTTGCACTTGCCAGGCAGGCACTTGTGCCCTGAGTTATCTCCCCGGCCCCTTTATATGTTTTTAAGAGTGAGTGCTTACTAAATAAAAATAATGATTGACATGAGGTTAGATCCCAGAAGTCAGGAGGCTGAGGCAAAGGAATCATTGCAAGTTCAAGACCAGTCTGGGCTACAAAGTGTGCTCAAGGTCAGCCTGAACTGCATAGCAAGACCTTGTCTTCAAAAAAGTAAAAAGAAAGAAAAAAGGAAATTAGAAAACACACACGAAGATCATACTTGACATTCAGACTTTTCCTAGTTACAACTATCTGGAACATGTTCAAAAACTCACAAAGAATCAAAAAATGCCTCTGAAACTTGAAGAAAAGAGCTCTCATAAAGCCTGTGTACTTGATATTGGGTGGTTGGGCAGGCTGGAAGGGGGTGCTACACATGCCTAAGCCTACTTAATGGTGGAATTTTCATAGAAAATTCTTTAAGGACTGCTAAGGAAAGCATGGCTCTGCAGCTTTCTTCCAAGACATTTTAGGTTGTCTTAAGTTTCAGTTAAAAAAAAAGATTAAAAGAAATCTCCTACCCGCTGGTGCCAGGTGCTAAATAAAGCATTGTTGACATGAGTGTAAAAGTGGTTCTCATGTTTTTCTCCTATAAATCATGGAAATGCACTTTGTTTCTAGTCTTTTAACAATTCTGATGGTGTCATATAAAATAAGTCTTGGCAATATTTAATTTTTCTAATTTTAAAATCTGAGTATTAAAAATGTTTCTTTGATCTCACCTTTGAGAAAGGGTGATTAATTTGAAAAAGTCTTTATTCATTTCTTCAAGTATTTATGCAATTTATCACAAGCTGAAATCCTGAGCATGAAAGGAATATGTCTAAATTTCTTTGCATAATTTGGAATAGGCTGGATAAGTAATCTGTGTGGAAAGGTCAAAAGGCATGTTTCGGCAATTTGAAGAACTTTTCATGCTTGTTAAACATGCTTTTCTGTGGAAGGAGTGCAGATTAAAGAAAATCAATCTCATTAAGTTTCTGTTCTTTCTCTTTCTATTTCTAGATTGCCAAAATGTTTTGGAGTTTTTAACTGAACCTAAGAAAGGTCCAAAATAGATTTGAGACTGTAAAAACAGAAGCTGCAGTAAGAGGGATTCAGTGCCAATGCATCAACAAAAAAGACAACCAGAGTTAGTGGAAGGAAATCTTCCTGTTTTTGTGTTTCCCACGGAGCTCATATTTTATGCAGATGATCAGTCAACACATAAGCAAGTGTTGACTCTGTACAATCCCTATGAATTTGCCTTAAAGTTCAAAGGTGAGTCTCCTAGATCTACCTCACGAATTCTTAACTAGTCCCTACTAATTTTTATTTGTAGAAACTAGTTGTTTTAAAACCACTAATGGCCACTGTGACTTTTTCTTTCAGTTTTGTGTACTACTCCAAATAAGTATGTTGTCGTTGACGCTGCAGGTGCAGTAAAGCCTCAGTGTTGTGTGGATATGTAAGTCAAAATCACTTCCTGGTAACACATTTTCAGTGTGTTAATATTTATGCTTTTAACTTGAAAAAAAACCCTTTCTGTGAAGCTATTTCCTGATAGGCATTTGTAATCTTTGGATCCTTTACTGAACTGTACCACTATTTTTTTTTTCTTTGCAGAACCGGGGCTTGAACTCATGGCCTTGTACTTGCCAGGCAGGCACTTGTGCCACATAGCTATCTCCCCAGACCCCTTATACCAATATTTAAGAATTTTCTGAGAGATTCTAAACAAAGCAGCCAAATCCCATTTCATTATGGTGGAGCTAATGTGTGTGTCAGTAGCTCCTTGACTATTTCCTCAGTGTGGCTTTAGTTGAAACAGAGGTGTTGATGAAGTGACTCGTTCTTTTAATGTCTTCAGCTATCATAGGGAATTTGGCTTTCTTTGCAACATTCTGCTGTTACTGTGACATTTGGGAAACTAATAATATTATGGCATAAAAACAATGATAATATAAGTTCATTCCAAATGATTCATCTAATAAGCCTGGACGTTGGTCTATATAAACAGGAAGCAAGAGTGTAACTACTCATCAGTGAAAGGTTATCTGAGCGCTTCCAGATAATTTTGTCATAGAGTGTCATATAAATGATTGTTTGTTCAAGCTGTTCATATTTAATTTTCACTTTAGAACTAGTGGTGACCATATGGATCCATTGATCAGCCCTAAATTTATAAGCCACCAAGTAAACTCTATTTGTTAAAATCTTCTATTTGAAGGAGATGCAGTATTCTCTTTTCATGAATATATTGGTATCTCAAAGCTGTAAGTTTGATGTATATTTGAGAATGTCGTTTTTACACATTTCTGTGAATTTTCATTCCGTGTACAATAAGCTAGCACTATTCTCCCAGAAAAGTAGCCATATGAAATGAATGTGTTATCCTTGAAAAAATTGTTCTGTGTTCCCTAGGAATAACAAAGTACAATAAATTGTCGCAGAAAGCATGCAAATGGCAGTGCTTTATACTCTTTCTCTCTTAAACATTACAGAGGTGTATTAATAGCCCTCTGGTGCATTGAGCTTAGTGAGCTAGCTACTTAAGTAGTTACTTATTTTTACTTATGTGTAAATCAGTCCTAAGTCTTGAATGAGCTT
Source organism: Myocastor coypus (assembly GCA_004027025.1). Taxonomy (NCBI): domain Eukaryota; kingdom Metazoa; phylum Chordata; class Mammalia; order Rodentia; family Myocastoridae; genus Myocastor; species Myocastor coypus. The sequence goes on along the minus strand of PVJA010014769.1, from coordinate 21,427 downwards.
TGTTACTTGAATAATAAATTAGTGGCAAAAGAAATTTATGTTATGCTTGTAGGGGGAATCTATTTCATACATTCCTATTTAAGAAATACTGCTCTACCCAGCTATCTAAACAGTCATTGAAAGAAAATTTACTTATAAGTCCTAAGAATATTGTGTATTTTATTTATTTTTGTCTCAGTTTCTCCCTTTTACACTTTATAATATGTGCTCTCATTAGATATTTCAGAATTACCCATTTCTGGCCAGGAATGATAACACACCTCTCTAATCCCAGTACTCAGAAGGCTGAGACAGGAAGGTCATCAGGAGTTCAAGGCCAACCTGGACTATATATAAACGTATAAGGCCAGCCTGAACTACATAGTGAGGCTCTGTCTCAAAAAAAAAAAAATCTACCTGTTTCTTTTGAGCTATATAATGATTTTTTTGCATCAGTAAATTTCTAGTATTGAGTATTTGATTATAGTTTATGTTTTGCTGTGTTGAAATCTCTTACTGCATTGTTTTTCACTGGTCTCCAGAAACCTAAATATGTTTTTCTTTCTTTTTGGGGGGCTATTTTCAGCGTGATTCGTCATAGAGATGTTCGATCCTGTCACTATGGTGTAATTGACAAATTCCGCCTCCAAGTTTCTGAACAAAGCCAAAGGAAGGCTTTAGGAAGGAAAGAGGTTGTTGCCACTCTTCTCCCATCTGCAAAAGAACAACAAAAGGAAGAAGAGGAAAAAAGAATAAAGGAGCATTTAGCTGAAAGTTTATTTTTTGAGCAGTCATTTCAACCAGGTAGTATTGGGTTGTTTTTAAAGCCTTCTGGGGGTTCACTTATACATCTCTATATAATCAAAGATTTAAGGAAAAGTATTAAAAAGTGAATCTACCGTCTTAAACCTCATCATCTTCAAAATTGAACCTAGAGACAAGGCTCCCTGAAAAAGAGCAAGAGGCCCAGAACTTTTGGAAGTCAAGATGGCCCCTACTAGACTAGGCAATAAAGAAGGGGCAAATGTTATTGTAGATATATAGTGTATGTTTTACATATAAATAAGCAGCCTTTTTATTAATGCATTTTTAATATTTTAGTGCTATAGGTATAAATATAAATATCTATATGTGTCATTAGAGATTATATACCTACAAATTACAAAATTGGAGACTGCAGCCACCATATTTTATGATGCTGGCATAATTTGACAAGAATGTACTTTTGTTTCTGTGACTTTCTTCTATCCTTTCTCATTTGATTAGTTGAAAGGAGGAGAGAAATTGTGTTTGGCAATAGGCCAAGCTTAGTGTGCTGTTCATATTATTTCGAAAAAAATCTCATTAAAGTTGAAGTTAATTAAACTAAGTAGATTATAATATCTCCTGTGGGCTATTAATTGAATCCCTCTCCACTTCTCATTTCCTTCTAGCTTAGATATTCAGAAGTGTTATGATATATTCTTTCAACATTGACAGTATCCTCATATTCATCTCTTGGGATATCATTCCCCCTCCATCCTAACTTCTCATCCTAAACCTATTATAAGAGGAGGGAGAAGGAGCCGGGGAGATAGAGCTCCGTGGCACAAATGCCTGCGTGACAAGTACAAGGTCGTGAGTTCGAACCCTGGTCCTGCAAAAGAAAAAAAAAGAGAGGAGGAAGATAAAATTTTCCATAGGAAACAAAAACTTTATTGTTGTAGTTTTAGGGAAGGGTCTACAAGGTGTTCAGGATCTCACTACTGGATTGGATTTGTAGTGATCCACCTGGAAAATAGAAACTTTTGATGGTGTTATATGACTGTATTAATAGCTGTCCATAAAATTATACCCTATTATAGATGCATATGAGTTTGTTTGTCTTTAAATGTCTGCTCACTGTAGCCAAGTGTCTTATCAATCCCTGGGGAGAGGGCCCAGTTTTATCTCCTGGTGATACTAGGGCTAGGGATAAGGAAGTAGCTAGTAGATTGTTTTCTTCTCAGCAACTATTGTTTGCTCTTTCACTTTTTCTCATTTCTAAAGGCAATATAAAATGATTAAAAAAAAGTTAGAAATGATACAGAATTTCACTAAACAAGATGATAGGAATTCAACAGTGCTTGTTGTATTGCATGGCAGGACCATGTTTTCATCTTTTGAGGAAAGAGAACCATTGCCAAATGGTATTTTAACCATAAATATTGTCAAGTTCACTCATGTGTGAAATGCAGGATTCCCTCTTTAAAATGCCTCCTCCAGTAATCTCAGCCCTTGGGTTGTGGCATGTTCAAGGCCAAGCTGAGCTACGTAGTGAGTTTGAGGCCAGCATGAACTAGATAGCAAGATCCTGTCTAAGAAAATAAAGCCTCCTAGAAAAGAATAGTTTCTTAGAATTCAAGTGAAAGTCAGCCTAAAAGACTGAATAACTATCATTTGATTTTGTGTTTATAATAAACATTGGCATCTAAAATATATGAGAGAATTTTAATTGTGTTACGGTAGGTGGATGAAGGAGGTAGAGTAAATGGAGGTGGTAGACGGAGCAGGTAGACCACAGTGGCAGTTTCTGTTTTAGAGGAAAAATCTTTAAGCTATTGATATCAGGAAGCTTGCCAAAAGCAGGCACCATATTTGTCTCATTTACCACTCTGTGCTTAGTACTAGCCTCATGGCTAGCCTAGTGCCCAACATGGAGTGGTTACGTGGGAATGACTCGCTGCATGAGCTGTTAAGTATGATAATAACTTAGAATATGTGGGCAAATTGATGTATTTTAACCTCCCTTATCTATTTATTTAGTAGTAATTTATATGTGGTTTCTAGTATATAGAATGTTCAGGTTTTCTCATTAACTTTCTCTAAATTAAAAATGTCAAAATAAATTAAGATTATTTTGTGAAAACTTTCTGGGAGGTTTTTCAGTTGCATTTTTTTCAAGATGTTAGCTTAGAACGCTCTTGAAGTGCAGCAGTGTTAAAAAACACACTGTGAGCTGAAAAAAGACCGAAGGATGCTTCAGGAAAAATTTCAATTTTAAAATATGTTGAAGATCAGTAAAACGAGAAATTTTGAAATTTAGTGTATAGAAGATAGCAATAACAAATTCAAAAAGCACCTATAGGGGCCCAGCAGGATGGCTCAGTGGTCTAAAGCGCCTACTTAGGAAAGCTTGGGCGGCTTGAGGGACCACGGTTCAATCCCCGGCACCACATGCTGTGCCAGCCCTGCCCTCAGGGCAGGCTGAGCCGGCCATAAAAAATAAATAAACAAACAAAAGTTCTGAAATGAGAAAAAAATAAAAATACAATAAAAAATAAATTCTAAAAAAAAAAAAAAAAACCCAAGCAAACAAAAAGCACCTAAGTAAGTTAAGTTTTCTTCTTTTATTTATTTTTTTTTTGGTGGTACCAGGGATTGAACTCAGGGCCTTGCACTGGCCAGGCAAACATTTATTCCACTAAGGTATCCCCAGCCCTAAGTTAAGTTTTCAGTGTTACTTTCTAGACCTTGCCTGTGTGCATAAATACAACTGTTTTTGTCTCTCTGAGACAGGGTCTTGCTGTGCAGTGCAGGCTGGGCTTGAACTCACTTTTATAACCCAGGCTGATCTGTCATTCACAGCTGTCCTCCTGCCTCAGCCTCTCAAGTGCTGAGATTACAGGTGTGCTTGGCTATAAATACAACTTTTTTTTGTCTTTTTGAGACAGGGTCTCACTATGCATTTCAGGCTGGCCTTGAGCTCACTTTTGTAGCCCAGGCTGGTCACTCACACTGATCCTCCTGCCTCAGCCTCCCGAGTGCTGGGATTACAGGTGTGCGCCACCACGCCCGTCTTGTAAATATAACTTTGTATCTTTTTTTTTAAAAAGAATTTAGAGCAGGGGTTGGGTGTGGTGGCACACACCTATAATCCCAGCATTTGGGAAGTTGAGGCAAGAGAATCAGTGGGAGTTCAAGACTAGCCTGGGCTACAAAATTGAGCTCAAGGCCAGCCTGAACTGCATAGTGAGACTCTATCTCAAAAGGACAAAAAATCAAAAAATAAAGAATTTAGGACAGGAGCCGGGCGTGTTGGCTCACGTCTGTAATCCCAGCACGTGGGAGGCTGAGGCAGGAGGATCAGTGTGAGTTCGAGACCAGCCTGGGCTACAAAAGTGAGCTCAAGACCAGCCTGAACTGCGTAGTGAGACCCTGTCTCAAAAAGACAAAAAAAAAAAAAGAATTTAGGACAGGATCTACAGGGTCTACATAGATTGGACTCTTAGTGATTCTCGAATTTTCAGCCTCCCAAATGCTGGGATTACAGGGGAGGACCATCATGCCCAGTCTCAATCACAATTGCTCTCTCTTTGGCCCATGGGCAGGCCAGAACAGCATGGTGGGAATCAAACGCTAGCCATTGTACTCTGCCAAAGCTGGCACTTTAGTTAGCTGAGCTATCTGGCTGTCCCTTCAATTTTTATCTTGTTGGGTTTTGGTTTTGGTTTTTGATGTTTTGATTTTTTGAGACAGGATTCCACTAGTAGTAGCTCAGGCTGGTCCTGAACTCACTATATAGCCCAGGTTGGACTTGAACTCAGAGTAGCCCTGCTGCCTCAGCCTCCCAAGAGCTTAGATTATTGGCATGTGCTTCCATGACTGGCCTTTTCTCAATTTTTTTGTTTAACAGAAATTTAAGTGTTAAATTTAGGCAAACCAACAAAAACTTTGATAAAATCCAAGAGCCAAAGTTATTAAAAAGACAATTTAAAAGATCTAACTGAATTTTGCTGGGTTTGTCTTAATTGCATTATTAATGAACTCCTGTGTCTTTCCTGTCTTTGAGTCTGTGCCTTCTGGCTTAAGAAAATTATGATTTTTATTATTGTTGATAGTAATAAAACTTTAAAATGACCTAAGAGCCCGCCAATTGGGAATTGATTAAATTATGAATGTTCGCAAGATAGAGTGCAAGGCAGGCATTTACAAAGAACTGATAGAGTGATTTTATACATTAATACAGAAAAAGCTTCAGATATATTTCACACTAGTCAAGATTGGTGTGCACCTTTAATGTAGCTGTCAGGAGGGTGAGACAGGACATTTTTGAGTTTGAGGACAGCCTGTACTGCACAACAAGTTTGAGGCCAGGTTATATCAATAGTTGGACTCTGTCTCAAAAACAATATGAAGGGGATTGCCAATGTTATATAACAATATTTATGCTATGATTTAATTTATATAAAAACGCATGCATTTATATGGGTAATACACAAAATCTGAAAGATTTACACCAGCCTGAGAAGATGGAATGATGGAAAAATTCTTTTTCTATTTTGTTTTCTTGATGTGTTTTGTTTTGTTGGATTTTGGACACAGAGTCTTCCTATGGAGTTCTGGCTGGCCTTGAACCTCCTGCCTCAGCTTCGAAATATTTGTTGGCATTACAGGAGGCACCATCATACCTGTCCTGTTTTGTTTTTGTTTTTTGAAACAGGATATTGCTTTGTAGTTCAGGCTGGCCTTTAACTGACTATGGTGCCCATGCTGGTTTGCAGTAGTCCTGGCTCCGCCCTCTGGAGTACTGAGATTACAGGCACACACCACCACCTCAGCTTGGTTTTCCATAGCTTCATAATATTTTTACAGTGTTCACATAGTACCAGGGAAATGGCTATTTCCACTTTGAAAAACTTCAAGCATTTATGCAAATGCTTTTGGAATTTCTGTGAACACTAAGTCTTCAGAATTATTTTTAAGTTTGTGGTAGGCAACATAATTTTCATAAATAAGTACTTCCTTAAATGTATTGTTTAACAAATATAAATCCAAAATTACTTCATTAACTAAGACTTGATTTTTTAAGATATTTTGCTATTGGTTTATTCCCAGGTATAATCATTATAAAATTTGAATTTTTTGTTGTTGTTGTTACCTGCCTGCCTTTGGTAAGGTTCAATTAAACTCTACAACAACTAAGGTATGAATAATTTAGAAAAGCTCCATTTACAAAAAGAACGAACAGTTATTTCATTAATAAAACATCTACATTGTGTTGCCATTGGCTATCACTTTAATTAAAAGATTAATAGGAAAAAGCCATATAACAGAAAATGTTGCGTTTCTTAAAAAGTGAGGTATATATATATTGTGCACATAAACTCAAAGTAGTCAGCTAGCAGGCTTGTTAAGAGCTGATTTACGTTTTTTTCCTAAATTTCCTTTGTTTTATGGCCAGCTCAGGCCACCCTGGGGGTGAGGCTGGCATAGCATGTGGTGCTGGTTATCGAACCGCGACCCCTGCAGTTGCCTAAGCTTTCCTAAGCAGGTGCTTTAGACTGGTAAGCTATCTTGCCAGGACTACATTTTTATTTTATTTTGAGAGCATTCAACATGAGCTCAAACCTCAACATTGAAGTATATAATATTAGCTATAGGACAAAGTTGTAGTACAGATCTCTACATCTTCATCTTGCATAATTATGACTCATACCTATTGATTAGCAACTCACATTATCTTCTTCAGGCCCTAAAAACCACCATTTTATTCTCTGATCTTCAAGTTTTGACTATTTTAGATATTCTCATTTAAGTGGAATCATATGCGATTTGTTCTTCCTTGGCAGCCTTGTTTCCACTTAGCATAAATTTGCCAGGTGTTGTTTCTGCTGCTTTCTTCTGTACTATAAATGAGGTAGAGCAGCAGGGGACAAGAAATTTCATAAGCAGGTTTATAATAACATTAATATTTTCAGAAATGGAAGCAGGATGCTGCAGTTATTAGAATCAGGCCTGCCTGGTGACCTCCCTAAAATACTGGCAGAAGGTAGTACAGTGTCAGTGTGGTGGGCTGAAATAAGGTACGACTCAGATGAAGCCCTACGTTGTGGTTATGTCCTGCTCAGCCCATTATCGGTCCAATCCATGGAATATTTCAAAACTACTAAATTTCATGGCTTAATTATACAGTGTGCTGGAGTTGATTGGTTGCCCCTGGTGACCACAGGGCTGACGGGGAGCTTCAGCTCACCGCTGCTGTTCGGTGTTCCAAGATCATACCACCTATCATTAGCCCAGAAAAGACCAAAATTCAACAGCCTGGAAATGTGGCTTCTATTGAATGTGCAACCCATTTGTATTGTTATAAATTTAAGCTATCTTGAATCAGTTAAAAAGCTATTAAGGAAGAAAATACTGGAAAGTAATTTGCTTTTAGCACAGATTTTATGATCCTATTTGTATGTTTTACATTAAACATACTAGTACAGAATTATGCAGATTGTTTATAAATATACATGCACTGATAGCACCTGCTTGAACACTCCTGATGAGGGTGGGATGTGGCAGCAAGGAAGTCACTACGTCACTGCTCCAGGATACCACCTTGGAGTGGCTCAAAGCACTGAAGTTGCAGGCTTCTGGATAAGTGCAGCAGTTAGGTCTCCATGGGATGGAAACAATGGGGAAGGAAATCAGAGAAGTTGGCCACAACAGAATCCTGGTGAGTGGTGGCAAGTAGACATACGTGAACAAACTTTGAGTTGTTTTTCAAAGCAAGCTCAGAGGTTTTTCTCTTTTTACAGAGAGCAAAACTGTCCCTTCAGGACCTAGCTTACTAACGGTCTTCCTGGGAGTGGTGTGCATCGCAGCCCTGATGCTGCCTACACTGGGAGACATGGAATCGCTGGTGCCTCTCTACCTCCACTTAAGTGTGAATCAAAAATTAGTGGCTGCTTATATCTTAGGTAAGGGTTTTAAAGATACATCGAATGTATGAATAAGGTTTATTTGCAGGAGGTGGTTTGATTTGTTTTTATTTATTTAAAAAATAGATTAAGGTTGCTTCCAAAGCATTTTGAGGTCAAGTACATTTAAAGAAATAACTTTTGTCTCATGTTATTTCTCTTCCCCCAACTTATCTGGTTGCTAAGACTATACTTACTGAATTACTTTCTTTTTGCTAAGTTGCAGTGGTGTGAGCCATATTTAAAATGCACATATTCCATGGCACATACCTGTGCTTCTCGGGTCAGCTCCAGAAAAACTCTCAGACAAGGTGCTGAATGACACAACCATATTTAATACTGAGAACATGTCTCTTCCAACTGGATCCGTATTTCTTGTTCAGTCATTCTTTCAGTCATTTGGCTTCCAATCTTATATGAATAATATCAGTTGCATAAACTCATATTAAGTGTTTTCCATGTGTCAAAAATTGTGGTTGTGGTGGTAAAGGACTCTTCATATTCTTTACTCAGCTCTACTTAGATGCCAGGTCTTTCAAGAATTCCCTCTCACTATTTTTGGTGCACACTCTCTCATTTTTTTTAACCTCAAATCTTTCCTCCATATTGTTGCTCTGCTGTCTATGTGTGCTCCTCTCTTCCCTATTCCTTCCCCTCACTGTGTCCATCTTCAGATTATTGTCAGGTTAATTGCCATTCTGTTTTCATTTCACAGCTATCCCCTATTCCACAACCTGCAGTAGTTCCCCATAGCCCATAGGCTAAAGGTATAACTCCATAGTTTGGCATTCAACATTCTCCACAGTCTGTTTGAGGCCTCACTATGCCAATCTTGTCAAGCTGCTTCCCTATGTAAATCCTTGATTAGAGCCTGTTGGATTATTTATTGATAGGAGAAAAGCTCATGTAGAGTCGTGGTCCTCCTCCTGGCCCCCTCTCTCTCAAAATGCCTGGCCACCCCACTGTTCTGCATCTGTTCTGTTCATCTTTTAAGGTTCATTTCCATTTTTAGCTTTGGAAATGACTTTGCTGACTTCCGCAGTCCTATGTGATCATCTTCCATCTGTGTACTTTTTCTGTGTTTGTAGCGCAAGTGATGGAACCTCACACATGCTAGACAAGCACTCTGCCACACACCACAACAAGTCCTGTACTTTTTGATACCTCACTGTCCAGACTACTCATTTACAACTGGAATGTTCTTATTTTATTAAATGCTTGTGTTTTTATATGTGCGCTCTCTCAAGGAAAACGGGAATGCTGTGCTTCTCTGTCTTTGTGGCCCTTGGGCCTTGATATGAACAGGTTCTTGATGTTTCTGTTGGATTTGCCAACACATGAAAATGGCATGTCTAGCTGGGTGTGGTGGCTCACGCCTGTAATCCCAGCACTCGGGAGGCTGAGGCAGGAGGATTGGTGTGAGTTCGAGACCAGCCTGGGCTACAAAAGTGAGCTCAAGGCCAGCCTCAACTGCATAGCAAGACTCTGTCTCAAAAAGACAAAAAAAAAAAAAAAAAAGAAAATGGCATGTCTGCTGTTGTTATGGCTAATGTGACTGGATAAAGTAGAAGGTATGTTTGATGGTGAACTTGGCTATGGGTGGACATCAAGGCTTTCATTAAATCTATCCAGTGACTGCCCATTGTTATACATTGGATTTCTTCTGCATAATATCAGCTAAATTCAAATGGACTTGTGTTCTTGGTAGTGTCTGCTAATGTATTATAACTTATTCATTCATCAGGGTCCAAACAATTGCTTCTTAAACAGAAAAATTTGTGAACTACATGTGTTTAATTGTTCTCTAATACTTTTCTTTTAGGTCTTATCACAATGGCTATACTAAGAACATGAGCACAGATTTCAACTGACTGCTGAAGTAAATTTATCTTAAATATGAATGTGGACTGCCTTTCTCTATTTCACTCCATTAACATGCTACAAACTATTCAATGATTTCAAATAATTGTAAATGTATAATATATATTTTAAATTACTCTATAATTTTATTTGAAGTACTCTAGCCCATTGTTACAGACAGCAAGGATGCTTCTGAGTGACAGGAAACTATTTGATGAAATTCTTTTTTATATCTATACATATGGTACAAAAGACTTTAACTGACTGTCTGTTCTTTTCTCATCTTTTTTTAAAATTCACTTTGATTAATAAGGATAATAGGTCCTTCAAAGTTAAGGGCCTCAAAGAGCAAACTGACCAGCCCGAAAATTAAATTACATTTATTTCCTAGCTGTAAACATCAATATAACTGCATGAATTATACTTTGTCCTTTATTATAAACAAGAGTTGCTATGATTTTTCTAAAAATAAGTGTTTTACAGTCAGTGTGTAGAGGGTTAAAAAAGGGATAAGGTACCAAGGGATCATGTTTATCCTAAGCTCTCACAAAGACAGAGCACATTTCATTCATTTTATGAACTACAGAATGGGTTGTCAACCAGACACCAGGTGTAGAAAGTAGGTTGACCTGTCTATTTGGTCTGAGTTTTAAAGAAAGCAAGGTTGGCACATGCATAGTTAGTTGGTGCAGCCTGGCTTTACCTCTCATTAATGCTTTATATTAATGAGAGGATCACTTTGTCTTTTCTTCTAAGCCCCTTGCGTGCCCAGTGGTAAATGGCTTGTTCACTTGGGATTATTAGAGACCAGGTAGTTTATAAAAAGATGATTTTTCTTTTAAAACTCTAAGCCAAGTAGAGAAAACCCTTGATACCTGTGTCTTTTATATCTGTCACTGAGACACTTTTAAGTTTTTATTTATTAAAATGACTTTACCAAAAAAATCCCCTAAGCACAACTATTTACATTTCATATAGCCTCTTCTGATCTCTCTCACACACATATATATGCAGTTTTAACTGTTATTGTCATAGCAACTGATCTTTGTTTTAGAATTTTTATCTGAAAGCACAATGCATTGAGTCTCTTGAAAATCATCTTTTGGATCTTTTCACAGAATGAATTTATGCACTGCTACTGTAGCATTCTCAAGAAATATACTTAAATACAGTTGTATGCCTGAAGTTGATTTCTTGCAGGAATCAGTATTTTGCTTCTAAAAGCTTTTGTGTCTAGTCTTTCATAGAAAAACCATTGTTTAATCACTTGGGGAGCATAAATCATTCAACAGATCTTGTCTATACATTGTGTAATGACTGAAAAAGCACATCAGTGTAATCTGCTTTGAACTTTGTCAGAAGAAAAGCTTCTGTTTGGAAAGCTCTATCGTTTCTCTCTCAGTTTCTCAAGTCCCCTGTGTTGTGCACACACATGTGCAAGTACACGCACAGGTATGTGTGATAATACATTGTACAAAACCAAATCAATCCAAAAATAAAATGAAATGAAGACCTGAAGTTCACATTGATTTTAACATTTTATTTGGGTCAGTTCTGAGGAACTCAGAGTTCTAGTTCTCCTATTCGTATCTAATAGTTCTGTGAATTCAACAGGAGAAAGGAGAATCGTGAAATATACGAGTTAGAAATGTATCTGAAACACTGTTCAGGGAAATGATTGGAGACAGAGGAGTGTGCTGTTAGTTTCAGTCTACCTTAAAGAAAACCTTTTGCTACCAAGATTCCCCAGGATGGATATAGGCTAGTGAGGAAAGAGCCTGACTGGCCAAGGAGCCTAAGTATTAGAAATGTCAGTCAAGGAGGCTGGCAAGATGGTTCAGCAGTCTAAAGCAACTGCTTAGTAAAGCTTGGGCAACCGCAGGGACCATGGTTCGATCCCCAGCACCACATGCTATGCCAGCCCCACCCCCAGGGCAGGCTAAGCCAGCCACAATTAAAAAAAAAAAAAAAAACTAGAAATTGCAGTCAAGGAAAAGGCAGTGAAGTAATTGTCGTCATGAAAACAAGTATGATTCATCCTGAAAGCAGCTAGCAAACAGGAAACGCACAGCAAGAGACACGGGAATGGTTGTAATTATCTGTCACGGCAGGTGTTTCTGCCACCTCTAAATCGTTAGGCCAGCACAATTCTGCCACCTGAGTTCGCTTCAAAAGGGATTGTACAAAGTCATCATGTAAAGTTTCTGGTTTCTAGAAAGGATTTGGAGGCGTCTGTCTCCTTGGTATTTTCATTCACTGAGCAATTAAGTGGAAAGACTATAGCAGCTGCTAAGGAGATACCTATAGGGTTTCTGCATGCCCACAGAAATAGGTGTTAAGGTTTCAAAACTTGGCTATTAGCAAAAAGACTGAAGTTTTTAAGTGGCACCTAATGCTCTGACATTTAGAGAGCACATGCCTAAACGGTACAATTTGGATGTAAAGGAAGTTGGCAAAATGGGAACCCTGTGGCTACAGTAGAAGATTCAAACGGGAGGAACCCAGCAAAACCTAGAGTTATTATTCCCGCAGCAGAATGTTAAGTTAGTAATTATTGCATTAGGAAAATATTGGGTACATCTATAATCTGGAAGTGACAAAGAACATAGCAGAGCAGAACATTAGTCCCCAGGATTAAGTACCAAGCAGAATAACAAGAGTTTGACCTAGCTAAGGGCTTTAGGATGAGGGTTTGCTTAGTTACCACATTGAAGACTGAACCACAAGCAGAGAAAAGGAATAAATTAGAACACTCTTGGAGAGGCCCTTTAGGGCCAACCACAAAAATGTGAATAGGCTGACTAAACCCAATTTGGCTGTTTCCCTTATTTTGTTCACTTAGTATTTCTCAGCTTTGCTTATCTCGTGGTTAACCAAAGGATCGGCAATAAATGAAACAAATGACATACTCTGGGTTATGTTAGCTTCAGCACCTAATAAAAACTGGACCTAGGTCAAGGACAGTGGCATGGGGGAATGGTACTGCTCACTGAATACAATGTCCAACTAGCTGACTTGAAAGCCCAAGCCAGGCAGTTGATCTGGTCAAGGTAAACTGGGGACAGGCTTGTTTCACTAAACTGAAAATAAATGATTTCCTAAGTACACCGCGGCACGGAAAGACAATGCAAAATCAATGTTGACAAAATTAAGTTCTGCTAATGTTGAAAAAAATGTGCTAAGCCCTGCGATGGATGGCAGGATGCAAACTTGGCATTACACACATTTAAAGTGCCACAGTAAATTACATTTGCACAATCAAAAATCACAGGAGGCAAGGTTACAAATGGATTCATTTGGAAAATTTAAACAAAAGCTCTTAGTTTCCTGAGAATGTATTTTTGGAGCTAATCACTGTACTAATATCTTCTGCTGTTGTAGGCTATTAGGAAAAGGGTGTTTCCTGCTTGTCTCTTTTACATATGTAGGCTTTATTTTATAATGCAGTTTTGGGTTTATAGCAAGACTGTACAAAGTATAGAGTTCCCATCACATATATACACAGCTTTCCCTGCTATCAATGTCCGACATCACTGTGGTACATTTGTTACAAGCAGGAGGCTATGTCAAAACATTATACACACCAAAGTGCACAGTTTAGGACCAGCGAGATGGCTCAGCGATCTAAAGCACCTGCTTAGGCAAGCTTAGGGATCCATAGGGACCGCAGTTCCATCCCAGGCACTTCATACTGCGCCAGTCCCCACCCCCAGGGCAGGCTGAGCCGGCCATAATATAAATAAAGTTAAAAAAATGAAGTGCACATTTTACACTAACATTCACTGATGTGACACAGTCTGAGCTTGGAAGAAAATGTATGTAATGAGGTGTACCTCTCAGTAGCATATGGAGTAGTTTCACTACCCCAAAAATTCCTCCTTGAGTTGTTTGTTTGCTTCGGTACTGTGGATTGAGCACAGAGCCTTCACACTGAGCTATATCCTCAGCCCTTTTTTAGGGGGCCAGGAGAATGTTTTTTGAGACAGAGTGTCACTATGTATTTCAGGCTGACCTAAAACTCACTGTGTAGCCCTTGCTAAACTTGAACTCTCAGAAATCCTGCTGCAGCTTGCTGAGTGCTAAGATTACAGGCATGCTTGCACCACCATGCCTAGGACTTTCTAGTTTGTTTCTAGTTTCTAGTTTAATTTTGAAACAATATGTCACTAAGTTGTTAAATTACCCAGGCTGGTCTACAGTTTGAGATTCTCCTGCCTAAGTATCCCACGGTGCTAAGATTACAGGTATGTGGCACTATGCTCTGTGGGGGTTTTCTTTTTTAAATTAAAAAAATGTATTATGGAAATAATATAAACACAAAGGCCAAAATATAGCGTGATGAACTCTTCCTGTGTACCCATCACCTGCCTTCAGATATTGCCAGCCATGACCAATCTGGATCAGACAGAATTCATAAAAACTATTGGGACATAGTTATTGGCACAGTGGTTATTATTTTTGTTGGAAAAGGTTTCTTCTCAGTTTTTTTTCCTTCTTGCAGAACCAGGGATTGAACTCAGGACCTTGCACTTGCCAGGCAGGCACTTGTGCCCCCTGAGCTATCTCCTGAGCCCTCTTCTCGGTTATTTTTAAATGAGAAATTGAATTACTCCAGGGCAATATATTATTCACTAACTCTCCTAAGCACTCTGTAAACAGTGTCTTTTTTTTTAAAGGAAGGCTCTACAGGGCGTTCAGTGTCTCACTACTAGATCAGACTCTCACTACTAGATCCACCTGTTTATAGCCTCCCAAGAACTGGGATTATAGGCGCGTGTCACCATGCCCAGTCTCAATTGCCATCTCAGTGTGCCCCAGGGGTGGTGTGGCATGGCAGGCCCAGGGATTGAATCCCCCACCCCTGCATCTTCTTGCAGGTGCTGTAATCCACTGAACTATTTGGTCACCCCTGTAAATGGTATCTACACCCTTGTTATTCCAAGTGTGGTCCATAGCTAGTACAAGTACAATTTGGGATGTTTCTAACAATGGGAAAGCTCAGGCTTCACTGTAGATCTACTAAATAAAGCTCAGCACCTTAACAAGATCCCCACTTGACTGAGAGATTGAGAAGGAATGTGTGCTAGGCACAGGGTAGGCACTGGGCAGCCTTTTAACATTACAATGACATACTAGGCTTCTATGGTATTTATTATCATGCTTAAGTTATAGATGCGATGACTGAATCTGAGAGACAATGAGCTTTTCCGAAATGTCAGAGCTTATGAACTTAGGCCCATCTGGCTTCAGAGTCAATGGTATGCTGGCCAAAGAGTTTACTTTCACAGCAAGTTAATAAAAAGAAAAACCAAGACAGTATGTGTACGCATAACACAAACACAATGTCATCTCAGCCACAACAGAAAACCAAAGTGCTGTTGTGCCTGTAATCCCTTGTTCTATGAAAAAGTCTTTTGCCTTTCAACAAATCACTATAGTATCATGTAGACAGGTGAACATTTCAGATCAGTTAGAAAAAAAAGGCTGGGACAGTGACTAAATTACTGTCTCTTCACAAGTGACTGTTGACCCAAATTGCAAACCACAAGCTCTCCCAGGACAAAGAGATTTGATATAGACTTGAAGAACTGGTAAATAGATTTTTAAAAATCTGTTTCTCTTTTTGTCTCCTTCACTCTCTTCTCTCTCACATGCTTTCTTCTGGTTTCTACCATGGTATGGAATAATAAAAAGGCCCTCAGCAAATGCAGACCCTCAACCTCGAATTTCCCAGGCTCTGGAACTGAAAGAAATAAATTTCTTTATTAAAAAGTCAGTCCAGCTTGACATCCTATAAAGTGGTTCCCTTGATTGCTATTTCAGTTTCCAATGATTTAGTTGGCCTTTGCTGAACTAGTAAAGCCAGAAGGGAGCCTCAAGTGGCTGAGGCCTAGTGGGCAGTACAAAGTCCTGACTGTTTTCTGGGTAGCTTTTGGAAAAAATATTAGTGGGAAAGAGAGAAAAAGCATCGTGCCTGGAGCACCACTCCAATTTAGCAGAAACTCATTAGATCTTCGGAACTTCTCTAATCCTGGGAGGAGATTAGACCATTTCCTTCTCTTTCACTGCCCTAATGAGTCTGGAGACTTGCATTAATGGATCAGCATGGCTGCTTGGTTTAGCAATGAGCTGATGTGATGATTAATTAGCCTCTAGCAGGAGCCTGATGACGTTCTCAGCTCAAAGCCCCAGGGAACTAGCGTGGAGCAATCCTCCCTTACACATACACCAACAAGGCCCAGGTGAAGTCTGTGAACTGACCAGCCCATAGAACACTACAGGGATTGTAACTAACTCTATTTTATAGACAAGTGACTTGGACACAACTTGCTGTTATGAAACAGAAATAGTACCTGGAATTCATAAAGTTCTAGGCTTCCTAAACCTAGTTACATTTGTACCTCAGTTCATGAGCTTGACCCTTTCCACAGTTTTGTGTCATAAACCAAGTTGGAAGAGAACCATATCAAATTTGGCGTTTAGGTTCAATGTTGCCCTTACAGTGAAATCTGACTTATGCTGAAATTTGTTTCTTGTTCAGGTCCATTTATGACCAAAGTTGTGGTAAGAATTAAGTTCATAAACCAAGGTACAGAGCCAGCAAGATGGTTGATTCAGCAATCTAAAGCGTCTGCTTAGGCAAGCTTAGGTAACTGCAGGGACTGTGGTTCAATCCCTGGCACCACATGCTATGCCAGCCCCACCCCCAGGGCAGGCTGAGCCGGCCATAACATGAATAAATAAGTAAATAAATAAATAAATAAATAAACCAAGGTACAACTGAATCTTTATTATTTATTATTCAGGGTATCAAATTCTTGGTGTATTTCTTCTGCCACTTAAATAACTTTTGGATCACTTTATCCAAATATTCTAATAGATTTAATATTTTATAGTCAACCTTGTCCTCCTCTTAAAAATATATACCAGCAATACTAAGAACTGAATCAAAAAAATAAAAACCACTTAAAAAGTAAAGACTTAAGAATTTCTTTCTAAGGCCGGTATAGTAGTACCTGCCTATAACCCCAGCACTTGAGAGAATCAGAAGTTGAAGACCAGCCTGAACTATATAGTGAGACCCTATTTGAAAAATATAACAATTTTTATCTAAACACTGACTGAAAACTTTTTTTCATGTCAGATAGGTAATATGCCTACGTCATAACAAGGTTTGAGGGGGGCACATCTCATGCATAAGGCATGAACACCCAGTGATCATGCTCATTAACTGAAGGATCAAAAGTTGAGAAGGGAGTTTTTTTTTTTGTTTTTTTTTTTGTTTGTTTGTTTGTTTTATTCTGGCTCAGGCTGCCTTCAGGGTGCATGTGGGGATAGAACCACCATTCCCCAGAGCTTGACTGGGATTGCCCAAGCAGGCGCTTAAATCACTGAGCAAACCCAAAGGCCCGCTGAAAACATTTTAAAGTAGTAATTTAATATTATATTTAATACTGTATTAATCATTGTATTTCTAAGCTTGTCTCCTTAATCTCAGTGTTCACCTTTATAAAGTTAGAAGGACAATAGCAATATTATTGCCATTATCATTGTCATTATATTGGCACTGGGAAAGGAATTCAGGACCTCACATATACTAGCAATACACTGCGCCACTCACTATGTCCCTGACCCAGAAGGACAATTATTATTTATCCTCCTTTTGCAGATGACCCTGATGCTATGAGAATTGCAGATACTGTCCCTCCCCACAAGAGGACCTCCTTGCAGCTAACAAGTGGAGCCAACACCAGCATCCAGACTAGGCTCTGGCTCTGTGTTCTTTCTGCTTACCACAAATTAAAGAAAAAGATAGCACAGGGCTAGCCACAAAATTACTACGTAAAAACACCAAAGCAGCTGAGACCATGTCAGGATTATGAAATTACCAATATCTTTTTACTTTGAAGTTACGAATGCGTGGGTCTTTGGCAGAATAGAAAACCTGGAATATAACAGCTGCATTCATCTTGCGTTCTAAGGACTTCCATTTATGGCTGTGATATGGACCTAGACAATGATTTGAAGTGGCGCTCAGGATCAGGTGTATGCCACTTCTTCCATCCCTCAGTGCTTCATCTAAGGGAATGAGGAGTGTTCTGCAAGGCAGGGCGCTGCCGTCAGATAGGAGGAGGATACAGGAGCTAGTGCCAGGATGACAGTGTTTCCTGGCTCAAACGCAGACACTGGCGCCTTCCTCCAGCCCTGGGCCCCTGTGGAGAGAGAGTCACTAGTTTGAAATCATCTCTTCTAAAGAGCACCACACCCTAATAGGTCTGAGCCTCATTGCGTATATGTGCAATTTCTGAGGTAAAGACAGCATGGTGCTCTTTATGAAGAACAAGTTAAGTTCACTCAAAATGGAAAGATGTCAGAACATTTCAGGAGAGAAAGGTTTGAGGGCCCATGTTAATTTTAGCTGTGGAATCCCCAGTGCTTTCTTTAGGTTAGCCCCTTACTGTCTTTGCATGGCTTCATTTTTTTCTGTGATTACATTGGGCTGCAGAATGAATGCCTTATAGAGGTCTCCTAACCATGAAGGAATCCTGAGGAGCCAAGCAGCACTTCAGATTACCTCACTGAATCAGCCTTTTAAATATGGAGCTAACGCCTCACAATTAGCCTGGAGCTCAATTCATCATTTTTATTCAAAAGACTCTAATGCCAGATAATTTAATCTATAGTTAAGTGCCTTCTGGAATTTTCGGTGAGCCTGTTTTCCTGAACCTCATCTCTCTCACTAGGTAAAAGGAAGATAAAAAAAGGCTCTTGATAAGGAAAAACAGTGTGTAATGGGGAGATCAGCATGGGAGGGAAATTTTGCAATAGTAAATCTGAACAAAAATGTCTTTCTTCTTATTAAAAGTTCATGGAAGAAAATAATGTCCTTGCTGTAAGTGTTTACATTAAATGCCTCAGTACTACTGAATTCTGGCTCCCATGTGGTGGGAGCTGGGTGTATATTCCCATGGAGGGACTTGGGGTGTGATCTGTGAATCTGCGCACTCTCCATCTTGAGATTCTGTGAGAACTGGAGACGTCAATATTCTTTCTTTCTTTCTTTCCTTCTTTCTTTCTTTCTTTCTTTCTTTCTTTCTTTCTTTCTTTCTTTCTTTCTTTCTTTCTTTCTTTTGTCTTTTGGAGACAGGGTCTCACTGTGCAGTTCAGGCTTGCCTTGAGCTCTCTTCTGTGGCCCAGGCTGGTCTCGAACTTGCACTGATCCTCCTCCCTCAGCCTCCCAAGTTCTGGGGTTACAGGCGTGTGCCACCACACCCAGCTCTTCAATATGCTTTCTTAAAGAAATTATTCTTTTAAAGTTCACAATTATAGAAATAAAGAGCAAATTAATTGTTACCAGGGTTTACAGGTGTTGGGAGAGGAATGGGTACACTGCAAAGGGATACATGCAGGAGATCTTCGGAGTGACACAATAGCTCTACATCTTTTTTTGTTTTTAATTTAGAAATGTATTGTTTGAACCACAAGCTTTGTACAGCTTTAGTTTAAAAAACAAAAACAAGAGAAACAAAACAGTAAAACTAAGACACTATCTCAAAGTCTAGGCCCTTCTTTCAGCTTCCAAATACAAGAGCTCTGAATATTATATGTACCAGTTGGAAGAATAAGACCAAAATATGAATGGAGGCATGAAATTTCAGAAAACAAAGATTTCATGTAACTGAAGGATCCATCCATCCTCCTAGGATGACTTAACTGCCTTTATAAGCAGGGAGACAGGGGAAGGTGGGGGCTGGTGAGGAGGAAGGGAAAAAAGAAACCCAAGACAGTAGAATCCAGTTCCAGAATTCTGAATCAGCATGTCACATGTCTGTATAAACCTAGTGTCCCGGAAAACAAGCTTTCATGTTTCTGTCTCAACCTGGCACTTGAATCATCATTCCTTTCAGCAGCGATTCCATGGGCAACAAGGAAGACTGTGGGACTGGGACATCCATCTGTGGCTCCGTGGTGCTCCAGCAGTGGTCTGACTGTGGACTAGCTTGCAAACCAAACAAGGTTGGAAGCAGAGCTTAAATGGGTGTGAAGACTCAAATAACAAAAAGATAAAAGAAAAGAAAAGAAAAAGGAAAGGGGGAAAGCCTCCCTGGGAATAGCAAGGGGCATTTAAAGAGATAAGAATGCCAACAATACTTAAACCTCTTTTTTAGAAAAGAGGTTTTTTGGCTTAAAATATTTTACTCTAAATGAATTTATGTCAGCTGTCAATGATACACTGTGGGCACCTTTTGCAATGTAAATCCATGCCCCTCTTTTTTATATGGTGAACTTCAATCTAGCAATTATTACAACAAACATTATAGTCTAAAGCTCAAACTCATTTTAGCTATTTTGAAATTGAATTGAGCACAAAGCAAATAAAATTTACATCCTAACCAACATCTCCCCCTAGGACTATGGGGACCCTTGAGCCTACCACATGGATCATAGCTTTGCATCTTGATTGTAGTTGTGGATTCATTAATCTATTCAGGTAGTAAAATGGCATAGGGTGTGATACAACTTGTACGTATGTCAGGTTCTCTAGTCTTCACATCATACTACCCATCTATGAGAAGCATTGGAGTAGACTGGGTAAATGACAACTTCCTGCAAATCTACAATCTACTCAAAATAAAAAGTTAAAAAAAAACCCAACTCAGTCTCAGTCCTACCTTCCTTCTAAGTGCTCTCCAAAACTATTTCCCACGTGTTCATTTGAGACTCTCACTCGAGCCCCACTCCATGCACCACCACTTCTTTACTCCTCTTGTCTGTCCAGTATTAGGGGTTTCAGCCAGGGCCTTTACACTAAGCTACATCCCAAGCCCTTTTCACTTTTTCAGATTCCATCTCACTAAGTTATTAAGTTTCCCAGGCTGAGCATGAGTTCAGGATCCTCCTGCCTAACCTCCCACGGAGCTTGGACTCCAGCTGTGCACCACCATGCCCGCTACTCCTTGATTCTTGAGAACTACATGTACAAACTAAGGAACAAACTTTACATTTTTCATCTTTATCTCTATTGTGGAAAAATATCATTGTGTTCTTTTATTTTAATCTGTGGATCTGATGTTTCAGACGGTGCTAGCCATTGTTAATGCATCCAACTGATGGGGAAGATATATGTTGTCTCCTTTGCATCAGTCTATTAAGTCAGAGCAACCTGTATTTGAATCCTAGTTGTACCACTTACAAGCTATACAACCTTGGGAGTATTGTCTATGGATCTCTGTCCCTCTGGTCAGCTGTCACATAGGGGTTAGACCTGCCTTAAAGAATGTTTAAAGAATGTGGCTCCAAACAGGTCTTCAGAAAACGTTAGCCTTCTCTTTGCATGGTTCATTGTTTCCGATGCAGATGCCACATTGCTCACTAGACTGGAACCTTCCTTATTGTCCAGTACCTAGCCTCAAGTTGAACATATAGTAGTTGTATAATGAGTCATTGTTGGCAAAGGCTAAATCACACTGGCTGCTTCCACTATGTTAATGGAGACATGAAATGCACAAGGCAACACCAACATTCCATCTCAAAGATATGAAGGGAACAGGCAAAATTCATGGGAGGGGGAGCAGAGGTGCTCGGGATCAAACGCAGAGCCTCTCACACACAAGGCAAGCAAGCACTCTGCCTCTGAGCTGCAGCCCAAATGCTGAATTCTTTCTCTTTTTTTTTTATCTTTTTATTGTTTAAATTTAACAATGGTTATATTACATATTTTCATCATCAGATCAGTTTAGATTAATACATATAGGTATATAAGATTGATCAAACAATTAAACATTAACCTTTCTAAATCCACATTACTTTTTTTTTTCTTTTCCCCTTTCTTTTCTTTGAAAGTTGACATATTGCATATTGTCCTCACAATCGTTCTA